>JAHHZJ010002654.1:0-71073 GCA_021437245.1 Aegilops speltoides
CGAGAAAATGAAGTACTTTCAAGGACTGCCATAGAATGGACACATGTTCACTAAAACAGTCATAATTTTGTCATTCCGAGTCCATGTCGGACCCATAAGTACTCAAACTGCTCGCGGCGAGGGCACGAATCAGAAAAATACTCCCCGCTTGCGCCACGAGGCCCGGAGTACCCTCAAATTCAGCCTTAAGCAGGACTTTTTGGCCCTGAAAGTCAAAGAACATCATTCGTCGCTATTTTTCAGACAAGTTTCTGAACCCATTGGCACTTCCTTTTGAAGGAAATTCAAGAGATTATGCTGCTTATAGACATTAGCCCCCCTGGTAGGGACAAACGTACCTTTCTGCAGATGCTCTATGATCCGGGCACTCTCATTTGGCCGTAAATTGAAGAAAATCCAAAGGCTATATGCCTTATTCTCCTTATTTTAGCGGATGGCATCTTTGTAACTCATGCGGCGTGAAAGCCAAGAACGAAGTGCATTCTGGCATTGTTCAATATATATGTGGAAAGATATCTCCTCTTTAGAGGACAAGAAAGGTTAGGGCAATCGGGCAAAAGCGCGCGAGAAAATGAAGTACTTTCAAGGACGCCATAGAAAGGACAGATGTTCACTAAAGCGGTCATAATTTTTTCATTGGTCCGTGTCGGACCCATAAGTACTCAAACTGCTCACAATGGCGCGAATCAAAAATACTCCCGCTTATGCGGGAGGCCGGAGTAGCCTCAAATTCAGCCTTAAGCAGGACTTTTGGTACGAAAGTCAAAGAACATCATTCGTTGTTGTTTTTGGACAAGTTTACGAACCCATTGGCACTTCCTTTTGAAGGAAATCGAGAGATTATGTTGCTTATAGACATTAGCCCCTGGTAGGGACAAGCGTACCTTTCTGTAGATGCTCTATGATCAAGGCGATCTCATTTGGCCGTAAATTGAAGAAAATCCAGTGACTATATGCCTTATTCTCCTTATTTTAGCGGATGGCATCTTTGTAACTCATGCGCGTGAAAGCCAAGAACAAAAGGGCATTCTGGCATCGGTCAATATATATGTGGAAGCGATATCTCCTCTATAGAGGACAAGAAATTTAGGGGCAATCGGGCAAAAAGCACACGAGAAAATGAAGTACTTTCAAGAAGCGCCATGAATGGACAGATGTTCCTAAAGCGGTCATAATTTTGTCATTGAGTCCATATCGGACCCATAAGTACTCAAACTGCTTTCATGGCGTATGTGAATCAAAAATATTCCTGCTTGCGCGGGAGGCACAGGTACCCTCAAATTCAGCCTTAAGCAGGACTTTTTGGACCTGAAAGTCAAAGAACATCATTCGTCGCTGTTGTATAGACAAGTTTCTAAACCCATTGGCACTTCCTTTTGAAGGAAATTCGAAAGATTATGTTGCTTGTAGACATTAGCCCCCCTGGTAGGGACAAACATACCTTTCTGCAGATGCTCTATGATCAGGGCAATCTCATTTGGCCGTAAATTGAAGAAAATCCAAAGGCTATATGCCTTATTCTCCTTATTTTCGCCGGATGGCATGCTGTAACTCATGCACGTGAAAGCCAAGAACAAAAGTGCATTCCTGGCATTGTTTAATATATATGTGGAAACTATATCTCCTCTTTAGAGAACAAGAAATTTTGGGGCAATCAGGCAAAAAGCGCACGAGAAAATGAAGTACTTTCAAGGACTGCCATAGAAAGGACAGATGTTCACTAAAACGGTCATAATTTTGTCATTCGGAGTCCGTGTCGGACCCATAAGTACTCAAACTGCTTTCGCATGGCGCACAAATCAAAATACTCCCGCTTGCGCGGGAGGCCGGAGTACCCTCAAATTCAGCCTTAAGCAGGACTTTTTGGCCCGGAAAGTCAAAGAAGATCATTCGTCGCTGTTTTTCAGACAAGTTTCTGAACCCATTGGCACTTCCTTTTAAAGGAAATTCGAGAGATTATGTTGCTTATAGACATTAGCACCCGTGGTAGGGACAAACGTACCTTTCTGCATATGCTCTATGATCCGGGCAATCTCATTTGGCCGTAAATTGAAGAAAATATAGCGGCTATATGCCTTATTCTCCTTGTTTTCGCCAGATGGCATGCTGTAACTCACGCGTGTGAAAGCTAAGAACAAAAGGGCTTTCCTGGCATCGGTCAATATATATGTGGAAATGATATCTCCGCTATAGAGGACAAGAAATTTTGGGGCAATCAGGCAAAAAGCGCACGAGAAAATGAAGTACTTTCAAGGACTGCCATAGAATGAACAGATGCTCACTAAAACGGTCATAATTTTGTAACTCGGAGTCCATGTCGGACCCATAAGTACTCAAACTTCTCGCATGGCGGCCTTGAATCAAAAATACTCCCCGCTTGCGCCAGGAGGCCCGGAGTACCCTGAAATTCAGCCTTAAGCAGGACTTTTTGGCCCTGAAAGTCAAAGAACATCATTCGTTGCTGTTTTATAGACAAGTTTCTAAACCCATTGGCACTTCCTTTTGTAGGAAATTCGAGAGATTATCTTGCTTATAGACATTAGCCCCCCTGGTAGGGACAAACGTACCTTTCTGCAGATGCTCTATGATCCGGGCACTCTCATTTGGCCGTAAATTGAAGAAAATCCAAAGGCTATATGCCTTATTCTCCTTATTTTCGCCGGATGGCATGCTGTAACTCATGCGCGTGAAAGCCAAGAACAGAAGTGCATTCCTGGCATTATTCAATATATATGTGGAAGCGATATCTCCTCTTTAGAGAACAAGAAATTTTGGGGCAATCAGGCATAAAGCGCATGAGAAAATGAAGTACTTTCAAGGACTACCATAGAAAGGATAGATGTTCACTAAAACGGTCATAATTTTGTCATTCGGAGTCCGTGTCGGACCCATAAGTACTCAAACTGCTTTCATGGTATGTGAATCAAAAATACCCCGCTTGCGCTAGGAGGCCCGGAGTACCCTCAAATTCAGCCTTAAGCAGGACTTTTTGGCCCTGAAAGTCAAAGAACATCATTGGTCACTGTTTTTCAGACAAGTTTCTGAACCCATTGGCACTTCCTTTTGATGGAAATTCGAGAGATTATGTTGCTTATAGACATTAGCCCACCTGGTAGGGACAAACGTACCTTTCTGCAGATGCTCTATGATCCGGGAAATCTTATTTGGCGTAAATTGAAGAAAATCCAGTGGCTATATGCCTTATTCTCCTTGTTTTCGCGGATGGCATCTTTGTAACTCATGCGCGTGAAAGCAAAGAACAAAAGGGCATTCCTGGCATCGGTCAATATATATGTGGAAACGATATCTCCTCCATAGAGGACAAGAAATTTGGGGGCAATCAGGCAAAAAGCGCACGAGAAAATGAAGTACTTTCAAGGACTGCCATAGAATGGACAGATGTTCCCTAAAACGGTCATAATTTTGTCATTCGGAGTCCATGTCGGACCCATAAGTACTCAAACTGCTCGTGGCGAGCGCGCGAATCCAAAAAATACTCCCCGCTTGTGCCCGGAGGCCTGGAGTACTGATGCGGAGCATCCCACGTTCATCCCCATGTACACTCTGACTACTCTCCAGGCCCCAAGGATACTTAAGATGAGACCTCGACTATGCACCATTGGACACAAGATGAATTCACTCCTCTTCGAACCGTCACTTTCCGCATATGAGACATGGCTACTACCTCATGCATGGACCTTGCATACACTCAGGTACAACCAAGATGACCATGGAGAATCCAAGGACCAAGGCCAAGCATGGAAGAGAAGACGGAAGAAAGGAGAAGAAGAAGACGCAGGCGGTTTGTTGGAGAGCAGGCGGACATCCGGACCGCCGTCCGGATCATCCGAATCGAGCGGATCATCCGGACCCTCCCGGATCATCCGGGTAATGGCGCCAAGACAACGAAGCTCCTCGTGAAGCGGATCATCCGGACCCCGACACCGGATCATCAGGGCCACCATCCGGATCATCCGGACCCACTTTGTGTCTTGTGACTTGGCTGAGCCCATGTACCCCTTCGCCCCCTAGCCTATATATAGGACACCTCCTCCTCACTTTGAGACTTAGCATTGGATTAGCTCATATTTGTGTGAGAGCCTTTGCTCATCCACTCGGTTACTTCTCCTCGGAGATCAGGACCTCCGTCCGGAGAAGATCCTCGTGATTCAAGACCCCTATCTAGGGAAGAACATCAAGGCCTCCTCTTGGAGATGAACGGTTCCTTTGTATCCTTACCCTAGTTGACTATGTATCTTGTGGATCTCATGTGTGTATGTTGATCTAGCACTTGTGTGATCGATTCCTTGTTGGTTGAGTGATTCTCTCTCGTTTTCCTCGTGTTCCCCTCGTGCTTCCGTGTGTTCTTCGTGTTTCCTCCGTAGGATCCCCTCCAAACGTGAAAGATCGACGAATTAGGGTTCCACCCTACATCATATGGTATCATGAGCCACGTTGATCACGTTTTTGGAGCCCCTACCCCGTGTTTTCTAGCCTTCTTTTGCTTGATTTCGTCCTAAATCCGAAAATCCCCACCAAAAATAGCCCCAATTTTTTTTGTGATTTGTTGGTTTGATTATGTTTTGTTGATTTTGATCCGTGGATTTGCTTGGTTTCAAGTGGATCTAGCATTTCCCCAAGTTTCCCCACCTTCCATCCACGAAATCTCGTCAATTTTGACCCCAAAATCCCCAAATTCCGCCCAAAAATTCATCTCCACGAGCAAATCCCGAGCAGTTTGACTTGCCCGGATCATCCGGACCTTCTCCGGATCATCCGGACCTCACCGGATCATTGGGCGCCCCGGACGTCCGGATAACCCACGCGCTCAATTTTGAACCGGGTGGCGAACCCGGATCATCCGGATTTCCTCCGGATCATCGGACCTAGCCGGATCATCGGCCCTCCTCCGGATGTCGGTTAACCTGGCCCGACAACGACAGATTTTTGTTTTGGTCATAACTAATTCATACGGAGTCCGACTTTGACGTTCTTTAGCTCGTTTTGAACCTATTGACATCCCCCTTTCCACAAAAATACCACCAACACCATTTGACACCATCAACTTTTCGGAATTTTGGCATCTTTGCCTAGGGCTTCCACCACATCATCCGCATAGCCACCACCGACTTCCGCAACCTAACCCATTTCGTTCCCCATAGAATTTGAGGTTGTTTGAGTAGTGACTTGAGTCTCCTAAGGTGTTTCGGCTACTTAGGGATGGTTGCTTCTTCATCAACCACCACCACCACCACTTCCACATAACCTTCCCACCATACACTTCCGACAACCCAACTTAACCCAATTGTTGTTTGAGCTTGTTCGAGTTGTGGCTTGTGTCTCCTAAGGTGTTTCGGCTACTTAGGGATGGCAACTTCAACTCCGACTCGTGTATAGCCCATCATTCCACTTCCGCATTGCCTAGTGCAACACCACCACCGCTCTTCGCTACCACCATTTGACATTTGTCATTTGAGATTTTGAGTTTGCGGTTTTTCCGTTTCCTAAGGTGTTTCGGCTACTTAGGGACGAGTCTCCATCATCTTGGCATCTACACCAAGAACACCGCCACTCATCATCGCAAAGGACGATAACCTCAATGACACCATTGTATATTCCCTTGCAATTGCGTTGTTAACCCCTAGCCCATTTTGCGTCACTTACCTATCGAGACTAGCCATTTGAGTATTGCCGGCAAAGTTACTTGTGCACATTAGTGATCCACCATTCCATTGCAAACATACCATATCATCTTGGTATCATATCATCCATTGTGTCGCAATATCGTTCCCGCATATACACAATAGCTATCTTGGTTTGTGCATTGTGCAAAAGTGGCCATAGAGAAAAAAAAGCTTTTAAGCAAAAAGAGAGCAAAGAGCTCGTGAGCAAGTGCCATAGCATCATACCCCATTGCACATAAGATTGTCAAATCTACATCATATGATATCATGCTTGAGAGAAACACCGGGAACCATACATACATAGCATACTTGGGATAGAAAGTTTATCCATTTCGCATCTTATAGGTTGTGCACAAGTGTCGTATCCTGATAGAGGCAAAGGTGTCCCGTCTTTCGATGAGATGGTGGATTTCGCTTTGGTGGAAGTCGACTTTGTCGATCCGACTACGAGCGTGCGAGGACGTCGCGCCTTAGCAATCGTTAAACCAACTCCGAGAGGTTATTGACCACGCCGGAGCACGATCAACCTGTCCACGAGGGTCTATTTCCTGCGAGCAAGCGAAGAACAAGCAAAAAGCTGAGATTGCAATCTGGATATTGCGAATATAAGATGAAAGCTTTATTGATCAAGGTGGGGTTACTGTGGCGCCTTTATGCAGTCGTTGAACACAAGCGAAATCTGCGAAGTTGCAGCTATGGCGAACTTTTGATCTAAACAAAACCCAAAGTCTAAGCGGTGCCCTAAGGGCTGTATATATGGAGGAAGAGGGGTGAATTTCGTGGCCCTTGGTGGAGGGTCGAAACTAACCCTATCTCTTGTTTCCCACACATACGGACTCTAAAATAGCCTATACTAATGTATTTCGAAATTACATGGGCCTGGCCCAATAATAAGGTGACGCAGCACCTAGAATAGCCTCTGGACGAAATTTATGAAGTGGCATCTTGTATATTTCGTCCAAGGCTTCATGTACTCATTATGGTGGCTTCAAAGTCCTGAAATCATCACTTGTAACTCCATTCTTGTCCCCCTTAGCATGCCATCATCTCCATGCTTGTTCTTGCTCCAATGTTCATCCTTCTCCAAGCTAGGCCCTTCATTTGTAAGCAAAACAAATGTATCCAATTTAGGCGACATCATATTCTCATGAACATTAGAATCATTACCAAGAAAGCGAAAGTACACAGTAATTTAGTTGGCGTCTTGTGAGCTCTAGTAATTGGTCCGGTATGTATAGCAGCAGGGGCTGTGGGTGTAACAATGGTATTGATGTCCTCATCATCCTCCCTTCTTGAAATGAAGTCGTCCTCGACGGAAGTTCATCTTCCTCACCAAATATGGCTTCAAATCTGCAATGTTAAAAGTGGGACTAACCCCAAAATCTGCAGGCAGCTCAAGTTTATATGCATTATCATTTACTTTCTCCAACACCTTAAAGGGACCAGCAGCACGTGGCATTAGCTTTGATTTGCGCAAATCAGAAATCTATCCTTACATAAATGTAACCAAACAAGATCTCCGGTGCAAACACAACATGTTTTCTACCCTTATCTCCGGCAAGTTTATATTTAGCATTCATCGCTCAATGTTTTCCTTAGTTAACTCATGCATTTTAAAATCAATTCAGCACGTTCTTTAGCATCAAAATTAACCTTCTCCGAAGATGGAAGAAGCGACAAATCAATAGGTGCACGAGGTAGGAAACCATACACAACTTCAAAGGGCACATCTTAGTAGTAGAATGCAATGAGCGATTATAAGCAAATTCAATATGAGGCAAGCATTCCTCCCACATTTTCTTATTATTCTTTAGAACAGCCCTAAGCATAGTAGACAATGTTACATTGACTACTTCAGTTTGTCCATCGGTTTGGGGTGACAAGTAGTACTAAAAGCAGTTTAGTCCCCAACTTAGCCCATAAACATCTCCAAAAGTGGCTAAGAAATTTAGTATCACGATCTGAAACAATAGTATTTGGCACACCATGCAAGCGAATAATTTCACGAAAGAACAAATCAGCAACATTGACGGCATCATCGCTTTTATGACATGGTACAAAGTGTGCCATTTTGAGAATCTATCCACGACAACAAATATGCTATCCCTCCCTTCTTTGTTCTAGGTAAACCTAAAACAAAGTCCATAGATATATCCTCCCAAGGAACACTAGAGTGCAGGCAAAGGCATATATAAACCATGAGGATTGAGTCGTGACTTAGCTTTTTGACATGTAGTGCAGTGAGCAATAAAAGCGCTCAACATCCGTCTCATCTTTGGCCAAAAGAAATGTGTAGCAAGTCGTCCTCCGTCTTCTTCACGCCAAAGTGTCCCATTAGTCCTCCTCCATCGCCTCCTGCAACAACAAAAGACGAACGGAGCTAGCTGGAATGCATAGCTTGTTAGCACGGAACACAAATCCATCATTAACGACAAACTTGTTCCATGTTCTTCCTTCTTTACAATTCTGCAATACATCTTTAAAATCAGCATCATGCACATATTGATCTTTGATGGTCTCCAAACCAAATATTTTGAAGTCAAGTTGTGAAAGCATAGTATAGCGACGAGACAATGCATCAGCAATAACATTGGATGTAGTAAGGATGTGGATGTGGTCTTGTGGTGAGAGATAGCTTCTCCACCATCTCCATGCTAGCCAAGTTGTTGCAGCTCCCTCCATCTATGATGACGCGAATAGAACGTTCCTTCACAACTCCCTTTGTATGGAACAAATTATGCCTCTGATTTTGCTCGCTTGTGTAACTTTGCACACTCAAAACACGTTGAGCAACTAAACATTCATACTGTCGGCATCTTGACAGCCATGTATTGTGTCTCATGATCGAAGCATCTCCACCGTGTTCCTCATGTGTAATAAGAGCCAAAGTCTCCTCATCATAGTCACTAGCGGACTCATACCCACCATCCTCGGTAGCAATCATCACACGCTGAGATTTGCATTCTCTCATAAAATGTCCTCTTCCCTTACAATGACGACAAATAATATCACTTGTGTGCCTGTTGGCGCCATGGAAGAAGAAGAGCTCTGTCTTGAGCCGGCGGTGTGCTCTTGGCGAGATAGTGGTGGTTGTGCCTTTCTTGTATCACGGTTGGAGGTGGCACTGGTGATGGTGCGGTGGAAGTAGATGATGCGTGGTGTCCATGATGAAGGTCGACCTGCGAGAAAAGTTAGTGCGGCGCCAATGCACATCGATCACGCACTTCACGTTCAGCTTTACAAGCAAGATGGAATAAGCAGTGATATTATTATAATCCTTATAGTCTAGAATGGTCGAATCTCTCTATTTAATCCACCCGAAAAGCGTGCAAGCATAGCTTCATTCTCCTCAACAATACCACATCTAATCAAGCCGGTTTGTAATTCACGATAATATTCTTCTATGAGTTTTTCCTTGTCTTAAGCGCTGCAATTTTTGAAGTAATTCACGTTGATAATATGGTGGAACCAACGAGTACGCATAGCAGTTTTCAAAGCAGCCCAAGTAGCTGGAGCAGGATATAATCTACAATATTCAGACCACCAAACACATGCAAAGCTAGTGAAAGCACAAAGCAAGCGATAATACGTCTCTCCTCGGGATATTGTAAACATGTAAATTGTTGTTGGTTTCTAACTCCCAAGTAAGATATATATCAGGAACATATCTACCCTCAAATGGTGGAATATTCAATTTCAGTTTAGGGAGATGGTCATGATCTCGTACTGAGGGGAGCCCTAATATTGCCATTATTTGCATGTGGGCGACACTGGTGGTTGTGGTGCTGGTGGTTGCACGTAGTTCGATGTTGATCAACCTCATCCTCATAATCGTCCACATACTCATCATCCTCCTCGGTACCACCGGCAGCGATGGCGAGGAGCCAAAGAAGCACCAACAGCAGCGATGATGTGGCGGCACGAGAATTTTGTCGGCTCAAGAGGAACCGCTGAGCTCGTCCATCTTGATTCGGAAGAGGCGTAGTTGTTGTCGTTCAGAGGTGCGATAGGTGCAGCCGGCGGTGGTTGTGGAAAAGCGAGCAATTCATCAAACTTGCTATCAAGCTTTGTTTCAAGCGTCTTCTCAATGCCATCTATCTTCTCCATGGCCTCGTCAAATCTGTTTACCACGTCTTTTTGTCCAATCATCATTTCTTTGAAACTTATCATGTAGCTGTTTGTTCGTCGAGTTCTCCCGGTCGGTCTCATCGACTTGTGATCCTACCATGGTTAGCAAAAATAGAAACACACAAGAATATGATCCTACAAACTACTAAAAAGTGGTGGTGGTGTATCACAAACCCGTCAAGCAAATCTCAAATTCTTACAGTTCTTACCCAATGCGGTGGTGATCGGCAACCGTTGTAGTCAAAACTCTCAAAGCTTGGATATAGCGATTACGGGGAGAATCAAGCATACAGCGTAGATGTATGTGGAGCTGGGAAGGCTTATAATATGGTAGCAAAAAGGTCGACAATAATCAATTCGAGAGATGCAAAGTTGAATAGGCGCTCAGCAGCAGTCTTGTCTTTGGTCCTAGGCTGAACCGTGCTAGAGGCGAGCCTAGAACACTAACAAAATCACGGCTGCTGCGTAAACAAGGGAGGAGCACACTCTGAATTTTTTTTCTCTTTTTTTCTTTTTTTTGCACTTTTTGTCCTCTTTTTTTTTTTTTTTTTGCTCGCAACAACTTTTTTGGAAAAGTCTACAAATGGTCTAAAACTGCCTAGCGAATTTTTTTGAAGCTGGAACTATTTTTCTTCTGCGGATGGCTTGGAAGTTGGGGAGTCTGTCTTTGTCACGACTTCGGATGTCGCGTGATCTGGAAATCGATACCACTTGATAGAGGCAAAGGTGTCCCGTCTTTCGATGAGATGGTGGATTTCGCTTTGGTGGAAGTCGACTTTGTCGATCCGACTCTGACGTGCGAGGGCGTCGCGCATATATGCAATCGCTAAACCAACTCCGAGAGGTTATTGACCACGCCGAACACGATCAACGACCACGAGGTCTATTTCCTGCGAGCAAGCGAAGAACAAGCAAGCTGAGATTGCAATCTGGATATTGCGAATATAAGATGAAAGCTTTATTGATCAAGGTGGGGTTACGTGGCGCCTTTATGCAGTCGTTGAACACAAGCGAAATCTGTGAAGTTGCAGCTATGGCGAACTTTTGATCTAAACAAAACCCAAAGTCTAAGCGGTGCCCTAAGGGCTGTATATATGGAGGAAGAGGGGTGAATTTCGTGGCCCTTGGTGGAGGGTCGAAACTAACCCTATCTCTTGTTTCCCCACACATCGGACTCTAAAAATAGCCTATACTAATGTATTTCGAAATTACATGGGCTGGCCCAATAATAAGGTGATGTGCACCTAGAATAGCCTCTGGACGAAATTTATGAAGTGGCATCTTGTATATTTCGTCCAAGGCTTCATGTACTCATTATGGTGGCTTCAAAGTCCTGAAATCATCACTTGTAACTCCATTCTTGTCCCCCTTAGCATGCCTTCATCTCCATGCTTGTTCTTGCTCCAATGTTCATCCTTCTCCAAGCTAGGCCCTTCATTTGTAAGCAAAACAAATGTATCCAATTTAAGCAGCATCATATTCTCATGAACATTAGAATCATTACCAAAAAGCGAAAGTACACAGTAATTTAGTTGGCGTCTTGTGAGCTCTAGTAATTGGTCCAGTATGTATAGCAGCAGGGGCTGTGGGTGTAACAATGGTATTGATGTCCTCATCATATCCGCCTATTGAGCAATCGTGCTAGCCTCTCTCTTGAGTTGTGCAACACGAGCGTTTTGGTGGATTCCACATTTTGAGCTCATTCCTTGGTTGCACGACCCCATTTATCTATCCTTGTGTGTGTTTCCGTGTGCCATTCTTTGCTATTGGTCCATTTGTCTCGCTTGCGAATTTGTGAATCTCTTTCAACATTATTGACTCTTGCTAACATTTTGCATTAAATTTTTGTGCCACTATCCTCACCGAGCTCCACTATAAGCCTTACTTGTGTAGGTGTGAGAATCAACAAGGATCGGTACCAATAGTGTTATTTCATTGTCCACATTTGAGTGAACTTGATTCATCTTCAACTTTGGTCAAAGGTACATTGGTATTAGTTCTTCTCTTTCTCCCACTCATATTTGCTCGAGTCTTGTGATGGATAGGCAAGGCATTCCCTCTCCGGTCTACGACAACAACGACGGCGTGAACAACTACATCTCCAAAGCGTCTATCTTCGATCTACAACGACAAATGCAAGGCGCACAATCAAGATTGCGAGAGCGCATCGAGAACATCTCCATCGACATTCGTCACTCCAAAGCAAGGAAAAGGGACTACATCGACAAGAAGCTTGCCGCACATAAAGAGGATCAAGATGCAAGGATGGAGGAGATTAGAGCCTTGATCAAGTATTCTTCCCCTTCATCATCCTCAAGACGACGACGGTCAAGCCACAAGTCTTCGGAGCACGAAAAAGATGCAAGTGCAAATCGTCCTCGTCCACATCTACATGGCGATCATCATCACGTTCACGATCCACATCGCCATGAAGGCCAAGTCACCTCAAGCAACATGTGCACGCAGCGGCGACAAGCGACATCTACTACGAGCTCAAGCACGACAACGACATCATCATCATGAAGATGCTCCTGGCGCAAATGCACAAGTCCCAACAAGACCTACTTCACGCCAAGTCCAAGCTTCAAGAGCACAAAAGAAGACCGCGAGACGACCACCACCAAGACGGCGCTACGGCTACACCAACCACTTTGGCATCTTCGCCAAGTGCTATCAAGGCATCTTCGCCTCTGGATGTACGACATCTTCGCCTACTTCCCACGAGTACGCCTACATCGACTTCATCAAGTCCAAGGCGACCACCTACAAGTGAGGGCGACCCTTCCATCTTCAGAAGCCCCCCAAGGAAGATGGCCGAGCATGGGAAACTCCCTTCGGTCATGGAGACGAGCTACGAGGTGCCACATCATATGGGCCTCCTACACCAAGACGGTGACAAGAAGGTCGAGCAAGGGCCATCCCCTTCGACCACGGCGATAGGAGTTGAGCATGGAGACATTTGCACCAACATCTCTCCGACACCCACATATGTCGAGATGCCTCAAGTGCGATGTGTGGAGAGCCACCACCCCATGAGTGACATGAGTGACCTCACCATACGTGACATTGAGAGCATTTCCAATGAGAGGATGAGTGTGACCACCACTAGCCCCACACATGAGAGCATGCCACACATCCTATGTGAGGTTGAGTGCCATTTGAGTGACTCCACCAGCCATATGAGTGAGAGCATCCTTGAGGGAGTGAGTGAGCCACAACACTTAGAGAGTGAGGTAGTTGACACGGCATGTGAGGCCACTATGATTTCTAACGACTTACCCTCTACTCCTTGTGTGTTTTCTCCTTTGGTGCTAGGTCACCTACATGATGACACGCCTAACATTGATGAGTCCATACCTCCTATGGAAGCAGCGATGGCCATGATGGACGATGATGCACCCCACATGGTTCCATCAAGATGAAAATGACAATGAGGCGATCTTCAACACCTCATTTCGACACATGGCGGCGCTCCAAAGGTAACATAGGTGATGGTGCTTCTCTTGTCCCCTCTTGGACTCTCTTGACATTGATTGCTCCCATGATGTTGACCCACCTATTACCATGCTTCATGCTAGTGAAACTCCTTCATGCCTTGACTTACCTATTAATGATGAATATGATGATGAGCATGTTGAGTTGCCTAGTTGTGATGCTATGCTTCATAGGATATCATGTGAAAATTCTATTGGTCACTTCATGTTTGACAATCCATTGAACTTGTCATATGCTATGAGTGAGATCTCCCATATTGCATCCCTGCAATCTCAACATAGTAACTATGCATGCCCCATTAAAATCAATCCCATTTGCACTTATGGCATAATGACGAGATGATGGTCATTGGCTTTTGCTTCTCTTGTGATGATATTGCCATGCTTCCTTTACATGATTCATAATTCATCTAATATGTCATGCCATGATCACATTGTTCCAAATATGCATTGTTTTGGATGTTGTCAATATTCTCCACGTGATGTTTCAACTCTTGCTCATGAGGAGACCCCCATAGTTTCCTCATACATATTAGGAGATTTTGATGGATTCCATACTTTGCATGATTCCCATAATTGCCTGCACCATATGCGTCCCATGAATAACAATGCTCTAGATATTGCTAGTAAGGCATTACATCCTTTGAGTCTCCATTATGACACACATCATAACAAACCTCTCATGATGGATGACATGTTTCTATATCACGCATCTCATTTATTTGAGCGTTGGATATTTTGTGCTAACAAACACACGCACGTGCGCATCATGATGGATGATGTGTACATATACCACACACACACAATTTTCCCTTTGTCTTTATTTTGTGTAGGTACTCATGTATACTCGTCAACCTCTCAATCCCAAGAGTTGACGAAACGAGCTCTTGAGAGCAACGATGACTTGGGATCCCGTGGACTATCCTTACCACCGCTCCCTTCGCGCAAGGACTACGCGCAACTCCTCTACTTGGCTCTCACACGGCTATGGGTCATTTACCACTTGTCACCTTATGCCCATACTTTCGTGTTCACTTTGCATGTTATCCTTATGCCTTTGCCATGCAATTGTGACCCTTGCTTGCATTTACCCATGATGAACCATTATGATATCCCTATGTGTATTTGCATGCTTGGTGGAGATCCTTGTTGCTATTGCCATGTATATCATGTGCCCCATACTATTGATGCTTGTTGTGTTGGGAGAGTCATGACGCCTTATTGCTATTTACATATGGCTTCTCACCAAGATATTCATGCTATTTTTCTCACATCTTGCTTTCATGCTTGTGCTATGTCTTGTGAATTATTCATGCACACTATTTGCACCAATGACATGCTCGACATGATTCCTTCTAGTATGTTGCATCTTTGCACTACTAGCTTGCTTGACTTGATCACTATGATTGCTTGCTATGTTGCATCACCCATGTTCCACTATTACTTGCTTTCTTGGGTTGATGACATATATGCTCATGCCTCTCACTTGATTTGTCATGATCACTGTCTCTTGTCTCCATTAGTTGCATCTCTCATATCACCTTGTATTGAGTACCAACTTGCTATGCTTATTGATCTCGGAGACTTGGACACTATACTTGTGATGCATGCTTGTTTGATTGAGCCTCTTGTATTTGGATGTTCTTACATCATATGCCTCCATACTTTGAAATGCTCCCTTGTACTTTCTTATGATGAGCATGATGCATACACTTGTTCGGTATCTTACCACACGAATGATAGGTTTTACATTTCCGCTAACCTCATTTGTTTTTCCGAGGTTTTATCATGTTCTTTCATTTTGGAGGTTTCACACAGCGATGCCGTTATGCGACATATTTGTTATGTGAAGGCATACATGATGTGCGACACCAACATTTTCGACATTCTCATAAAGGTGAACTCCTTCTCTTTGAGCAATCCTCAAATATGCATATTGGATGGGTCACTCTTTCATTGTTGTTTCCTTCTTGTTGTCTACATGATACATCTCGTGAACGGAGGAGCGACATTGGAGAGTGGCTACATGGACCTTCACATTGAGGAGCGCTTGCACTTATTGGATGCACCTTCGGCACTCCACTCATGCCTCGACATCGAGCTTTGGTACACCAACACCTTCATATTTGTTGATTGTGCCCACACATGTCATGCTCGATGGACATACCATACTCACCACAAGTTTGCACTCCATGCATGGATTGACACACATTATGATTGCCTTGTTGCAACTTGTATTCCCATGACATCCATGATATATGAGCTTGTTCACTTCCTTAGCAAATTTGTTGTGATCTTCCTTGATGGCATATTCATACATCATGATCATATTGCACACCATCAATTGCATGATAACATATACATATTGAGCATCCATTGCCATGTTCATGCTTTTGATGCACCATCCCATATGACATCACTTTGCACAATGGTAGAATTTGTCGCTTTGTGCACCATGCTAATTATCCATGAATTCTTTGCATATCATCCTATATCATCTTGATAAGCTTCATGCGCTTTGTCACGCACCATCCTAAGCACGGACTCACGCTTAATTGATGGGCACTTTGTGTGCGCTAACCATTGTATTTCCAAGTGTACTTTGTGTTTGCTCATTTTGCATGTACCACATACCGGAGACACCTTGGAGTACTTGGATGGCGCAAGGCCTTCACCTACGTCCCACTACAAGTCCGTCCACGACACCCGTTTCCATGGTGATGACGATCACGATCCGAGGTCGGATCTTTCCCAAGGGGGGGGATATGATGCGGAGCATCCCACGTTCATCCCCATGTACACTCCGACTACTCTCCAAGCCCCAAGGATACTTAAGATGAGACCTCGACTATGCGCCGTTGGACACAAGGTGAATTCACTCCTCTTCGAACCGTCACTTTCCGCATATGAGACATGGCTACTACCTCATGCATGGACCATGCATACACTCAGGTACAACCAAGATGACCATGGAGAATCGAAGGACCAAGGCCAAGCATGGAAAAGAAGACGGAAGAAAGGAGAAGAAAGAAAACGGAGGCATTTGAGAGCAGGCGGACATGCGGACCGCCGTCCGGATCATCCGGTCGGCCGGATCATCCGGACCCTCCCGGATCATCCAAGATATGCGGCGCCGA
The DNA here is from genome assembly GCA_021437245.1 of Aegilops speltoides. Lineage (NCBI taxonomy): Eukaryota > Viridiplantae > Streptophyta > Magnoliopsida > Poales > Poaceae > Aegilops > Aegilops speltoides. The sequence goes on from JAHHZJ010002654.1 coordinate 16,444, forward strand.
AAACAACGAAGCTCCTCGGCAAGCCGGATCATTGGACGATCGCCGGATCATCCGGACCCCGACACCGGATCATCCAGGCCACCATCCGGATCATCTGGACCCCTTTGTGTCTTGTGACTTGGCTGAGCCCATGTACCCCTCGCCCCTAGCCTATATATAGGACCCCTCCTCCTCACTTTGAGACTTAGCATTGGATTAGCTCATATTTGTGTGAGAGCCTTTGCTCATCCACTCGGTTACTTCTCCTCGGAGATCAGGACCTCCGTCTAGGAGAAGATCCTCAGTGATTCAAGACCCCTATCTAGGGAAGAACATCAAGGCCTCCTCTTGGAGATGAACGGTTCCTTTGTATCCTTACCCTAGTTGACTATGTATCTTGTGGATCTCATGTGTGTATGTTGATCTAGCACTTGTGTGATTGATTCCTTGTTGGTTGAGTGATTCTCTCTCGTTTTCCCCGTGTTTCCCCTCGTGCTTCCGCGTGTTCTTCGTGTTTCCTCCGTAGGATTCCATCCAAACGTGAAAGATCGACGAATTAGGGTTCCACCCTACATCAAGTACCCTCAAATTCAGCCTTAAGCTGGACTTTTTGGCCCGGAAAGTCAAAGAACATCATTCGTCGCTGTTTTATAGACAAGTTTCTGAACCCACTGGCACTTCCTTTTGAAGGAAATTCGAGAGATTATGTTGCTTGTTGACATTAGCCCCCCTGGTAGGGACAAACGTACCTTTCTGCAGATGCTCTATGATCCGGGCAATCTCATTTGGCCATAAATTGAAGAAAATTCAAAGGCTATATGCCTTATTCTCCTTATTTTCGCCGGATGGCATGCTGTAACTCATGCGCGTGAAAGCCAAGAACAAAAACGCATTCCTGGCATTGTTCAATATATATGTGGAAACGATATCTCCTCTTTAGAGGACAAGAAATTTTAGGGCAATCGGCAAAAAAGCGCGAGAAAATGAAGTACTTTTAAGGACGCCATAGAAAGGACAGATGTTCACTAAGGCGGTCATAATTTTGTCATTGGTCCGTGTCGGACCCATAAGTACTCAAACTGCTTTCATGGCGGCGCGAATGCAAAAATACTACCGCTTGCGCCGGGAGGCCGGAGTACCCTCAAATTCAGCCTTAAGCAGGACTTTTTGGCCTGAAAGTCAAAGAACATCATTAAATCGCTGTTTTTTAGACAAGTTTCTGAACCCATTGGCACTTCCTTTTGAAGGAAATTCGAGAGATTATGTTGCTTATAGACATTAGCCCCCCTGGTAGGGACAAACATACCTTTCTGCAGATGCTCTATGATCCGGACAATCTCATTTGGCCATAAATTGATGAAAATCTAGCGGCTATATGCCTTATTCTCCTTGTTTTCGCCGGATGGCATGCTGTAACTCATGTGCGTGAAAGCCAAGAACAATAGGGAATTCCTGGCATCGGTCAATATATATGTGGAAACGATATGTCCTCTGTAGAGGACAAGAAATTTTGGGGCAATCAGGCAAAAAGCGCACGAGAAAATGAAGTACTTTCATGGACTGCCATAGAATGGACAGATGTTCACTAAAACGGTCATAATTTTGTCATTCGGAGTCCATGTCGGACCCATAAGTACTCAAACTGCTCGCAGCGAGCACGCGAATCCAAAAAATACTCCCCGCTTGCGGCAGGAGGCCCGGAGTACCCTCAAATTCAGCCTTAAGCAGGACTTTTTGGCCCTGAAAGTCAAAGAACATCATTCATCGTTGTTTTATAGACAAGTTTCTGAACCCATTGGCACCTCCGTTTGAAGGAAATTCGAGAGATTATGTTGCTTGTAGACATTAGCCCCCCTGGTAGGGCAAACGTACGTTTCTGCAGATGCTCTATGATCCGGGCAATCTCATTTGGCCATAAATTGAAGAAAATCCAAAGGCTATATGCCTTATTCTCCTTATTTTCGACGGATGGCATGCTGTAACTCATGCGCGTGAAAGCCAAGAACAAAAGTGCATTCCTGGCATTGTTCAATATATATGTGGAAATGATATCTCCTCTTTAGAGGACAAGAAATTTTAGGGCAATCGGGCAAAAAGCGCATGCGAAAATGAAGTACTTTCAAAGGCGCCATAGAAAGGACGGATGTTCACTAAAGCGGTCATAATTTGGTCATTGGTCCGTGTCGGACCCATAAGTACTCAAAGTGCTTTCATGGTATGTGAATCAAAAATACTCCCGCTTGCGCGAAGGCCGGAGTACCCTCAAATTCAGCCTCAAGCAGGACTTTTTGTACGAAAGTCAAAGAACATCATTAAATCGTTGTTTTTGAGACAAGTTTACGAACCCATTGGCACTTCCTTTTGAAGGAAATTCGAGAGATTATGTTGCTTCTAGACATTATCCCCTGGTAGGGACAAATGTACCTTCTGCAGATGCTCTATGATCAAGGCAATCTCATTTGGCCGTAAATTGAAGAAAATCCAGTGACTATATGCCTAATTCTCCTTGTTTTCGCGGATGGCATCTTTGTAAGTCTTGCGAGAAAGCCAAGAACAAAGGGCATTCCTCGCATCGGTCGATATATATGTGGAAGCGATATCTCCTCTATAGAGGACAAGAAATTTTAGGGCAATCGGGCAAAAGCGCGAGAAAATGAAGTACTTTCAACGACTGCCATAGAATGGACAGATGTTCACTAAAACGGTCATAATTTTGTCATTCGGTGTCCATGTCAGACCCATAAGTACTCAAACTGCTCGCGGCGAGCGCGCGTATCAAAAAAATACTCCCCGCTTGTGCCAAGAGGCCCGGAGTACCCTCAAATTCAGCCTTAAGCAGGACTTTTTGGCCTTGAAAGTCAAAGAACATCATTCATCGCTGTTTTATAGACAAGTTTCTGAACCCATTGGCACCTCCGTTTGAAGGAAATTTGAGAGATTATGTTGCTTGTAAACATTAGCCCCCCTGGTAGGGAAAACGTACGTTTCTGCAGATGCTCTATGATCCGGGCAATCTCATTTGGCCATAAATTGAATAAAATCCAAAGGCTATATGCCTTATTCTCCTTATTTTCGACGGATGGCATGCTGTAACTCATGCGCGTGAAAGCCAAGAACAAAAGTGCATTCCTGGCATTGTTCAATATATATGTGGAAATGATATCTCCTCTTTAGAGGACAAGAAATTTTGGGGCAATCAGGCAAAAAGCGCACGAGAAAATGAAGTACTTTCAAAGGCGCCATAGAAAGGACGGATGTTCACTAAAGCGGTCATAATTTGGTCATTGGTCCGTGTCGGACCCATAAGTACTCAAAGTGCTTTCATGGGTATGTGAATCAAAAATACTCCCCGCTTGTGCCAGGAGGCCCGGAGTACCCTCAAATTCAGCCTCAAGCAGGACTTTTTGGCCCTGAAAGTCAAAGAACATCATTCGTCATTGTTTTTCAGACAAGTTTCTGAACCTATTGGCACTTCCTTTTGAAGGAAATTCGAGAGATTATGTTGCTGATAGACATTATCCCCCTGGTGGGGACAAATGTACCTTTCTGCAGATGCTCTATGATCCGGGCAATCTCATTTGGCCGTAAATTGAAGAAAATCCAGAGGCTATATGCCTAATTCTCCTTGTTTTTAGCGGATGGCATCTTTGTAACTCTTGCGGCGTGAAAGCCAAGAACAAAAGGGCATTCCTGGCATCGGTCAATATATATGTGGAAACGATATCTCCTCTATAGAGGACAAGAAATTTTGGGGCAATCAGGCAAAAAGCGCACGAGAAAATGAAGTACTTTCAACGACTGCCATAGAATGGACAGTTGTTCACTAAAACGGTCATAATTTTGTCATTCGGAGTCCATGTCAGACCCATAAGTACTCAAACTGCTCGCAGCGAGCGCGCGTATCAAAAAAATACTCCCCGCTTGTGCCAAGAGGCCTGGAGTACCCTCAAATTCAGCCTTAAGCAGGACTTTTTGGCCTTGAAAGTCAAAGAACATCATTCATCGCTGTTTTATAGACAAGTTTCTGAACCTGATAGAGGCAAAGGTGTCCCGTTTTTCGATGAGATGATGGATATCGCTTTGGTGGAAGTCGACTTTGACGATCCGACTACGAATGTGCGAGGACGTCGCGCCTTAGCAATCGCTAAACCAACTCCGAGAGGTTATTGACCACTGCCGAGACACGATCAACGACCACGAGTGCATTTCTGCGAGCAAGCGAAGAACAAGCAAAAGGCCCTGCGTGATCGTGTAGAGCAAATGTCGACCGTGTGAAACGTCGACGTGAATCGTCACCAAAGCGATATCCATCATCTCATCGAAAACGGACACCTTTGCCTCTATCAAGTGTTATCGATTTCGGGTTGCTCGGTGAGATTTTACGAGTTTTTACGTAGTTTAGATCGAGTCATTCTTCATACCTATAGTCCACGAAAAAGCCAAAAAAATTAGGGTTGGTTCATCCCGTCCGAACCAATCGAGCCTTTGCATAATCTTTTACGTATTTGCTTTGTTGAATTTGCGGTTGCATCGTCGTGTCAAGTTGCTGGTCTTAGCGTCTAGTCTTTTAGAGTTTGAGTTACATTCACGAGGTTGTCACGTCGCTGCCGCCATATACCACCACCACATATTCACCGCCAATCTGAATCCATATCGCCACCACATATCCGCCGCCATGACACCAATCCGAGTTCCACAGATTCATCTCCGCCACGATCCGAGTTCCACAGTTCATCTCCGCCACCGGTCAAGTTCCACAGTTCATCTCGCCACCGGTCCTAGTCCGAGTCCGATAATTGTTGCATTGTTCTCGATTTCCGGATCACGCGATACTCCGAGTCGTGACGGCGGAGGACTCCCCAACTTCGAGCCATCCGAGAAGAAAAATAGTTCGGTTTCAAAAAAAGGAAAAAAGTGCCAAAAAGAAAAAAAAAAGAAAAAAAATTCAGAGTGTGCTCCTCCCTTGTTTACGTGTCGCGCGTGATTTTTTGGTGTTCTAGGCTGGCGTCTCTAGCACAGTCTAGCCTAGGACCAACCTGATACCGTCGTTGGCGTTTACTCAACTTTGGCTCGATAGCACTTGATAGGCGGGGTGTCGATCTTCGATGAGATGGTGGATTTCGCTTTGGTGGAAGTCGACTTTGCGATCCGACTCTGGCGTGCGAGGGCGTCGCGCATATAGCAATCGCTAAACCAACTCCGAGAGGTTATTGACCACGCCGAACACGATCAACGACCACGAGTGCATTTCCTGCGAACAAGCGAAGAACAAGCAAAAGCTGAGATTGCAATCTAGATATTGCGAATATAAGATGAATGCTTTATTGATCAAGGTGGGGTTACGAGGCGTCTTTATGCAGTCGTTGAACACAAGCGAAATCTGCGAAGTTGCAGCTATGGCGAACTTTAATGTAAACAAAACCCCAAAGTCTAAGCAGCGCCCTAAGGGCTGTATATATGGGGAAAAGGAGAATTTCGTGGCCCTTGAGGGTGGGGTCGAAACAAACCCTAACTCTTGTTTCCCCACATACGGACTCTAAAATAGCCTATACTTAAGTATTTCGAAATTACATGGGCTGGCCCAATAATAAGGTGACCTTGACACCTAGAATAGCCTATGGACGAATATTATGAAGTGGCATCTTGTATATTTCGTCCAAAGCTTCATGCACTCCTTATGGTGGCTTCAAAGTCTGAAATCATCACTTGTAACTCCGTTCTTGATCCCCTTAGCATGCCATCAACTCCATGTGTGTTCTTGCTCCAATGTTCATCCTTCTCCAAGCTAGGCCCTTCATTTGTAAGCAAAACAAATGTATCCAATTTAAGCGACATCATATTCTCATGAACATTAGAATCATTACCAAAAAGCGAAAGTACACGGTAATTTAATTGGCGTCTTGTGAGCTCTAGTAATTGGTCCGTATATATAGATGAGGGGCTGTGGGTGTGTGATGGTATTGATGTCCTCATCAGAACCCATTGGCACTTCTTTTGGAAGGAAATTCGAGAGATTATGTTGCTTATAGACATCAGCCCCCCTGGTAGGGACAAACGTACCTTTCTGCAGATGCTCTATGATCCGGGCAATCTCATTTGGCCGTAAATTGAAGAAAATCCAAAGGCTATATGCCGTATTCTCCTTATTTTAGCGGATGGCATCTTTGTAACTCATGCGGCGTGAAAGCCAAGAACAAAAGTGCATTCTGGTATTGTTCAATATATATGTGGGAGCGATATCTCCTCTGTAGAGGACAAGAAATTTTAGGGCAATCGGTCGGTAGCGCGCAAGAAAATGAAGTACTTTCAGGGCGCCATAGAAAGACAGATGTTCACTAAAGCGGTCATAATTTTGTCATTCGGAGTTTGTGTCGGACCCATAAGTACTCAAACTGCTTTCATGACAGTATGTGAATCAAAAATACTCCCGCTTTCGCGGGAGGCCAGTACCCTCAAATTCAGCCTTAAGCAGGACTTTTTGGTACGAAAGTCAAAGAACATCATTAAATCATGTTTTTGAGACAAGTTTACGAACCCATTGGCACTTCCTTTTGAAGGAAATTCGAGAGATTATGTTGCTTATAAACATTAGCCCCGTGGTAGGGACAAGCGTACCTTCTGCGGAAGCTGTATGATCAAGGCGATCTCATTTGGCCGTAAATTGAAGAAAATCCAGTGACTATATGCCTTATTCTCCTTGTTTTGGCGGATGGCATCTTTGTAACTCATGCGGCGTGAAAGCCAAGAACAAAAGGGTATTCCTGGCATCGGTCAATATATATGTGGAAATGATATCACCTCTATAGAGGACAAGAAATTTTGGGGCAATCAGGCAAAAAGCGCACGAGAAAATGAAGTACTTTCAAGGACTGCCATAGAATGGACATATTTTCACTAAAGCGGTCGAATTTTGTCATTGGTCCATGTCGGACCCATAAGTACTCAAACTGCTTTCATGGCGTATGTGAATCAAAAACACTCCCGCTTGCGCGGGAGGCCGGAGTACCCTCAAATTCAGCCTTAAGCAGGACTTTTTGGCATTGAAAGTCAAAGAACATCATTCGCCGCTGTTTTATAGACAAGTTTCTGAACCCACTGGCACTTCCTTTTGAAGGAAATTTGAGAGATTATGTTGTTTATAGACATTAGCCCCCCTGGTAGGGACAAACGTACCTTCCTGCAGATGCTCTATGATCTGGGCAATCTCAGTTGGCCGTAAAATGAAGAAAATCCAAAGGCTATATGCCTTATTCTCCTTATTTTCGCCGGATGGCATGCTGTAACTCATTTGCGTGAAAGCCAAGAACACAAGTGCATTCCTGGCAATGTTCAATATATATGTGGAAATGATATCTCCTCTTTAGAGGACAAGAAATTTTGGGGCAATCAGGAAAAAAGCGCACGAGAAAATGAAGTACTTTCAAGGACTGCCATAGAAAGGAGATGTTCACTAAAGCGGTCATAATTTTGTCATTGGTCCGTGTGATGAGGACATCAATACCATTATTACTCCCATAGCCCTATTTGCTATACATCTTGGACCAATTTCTAGAGCTCGCGCCGCCAACTAAATTACGGTACTTCCGTTTCTTGGTAATGATTCTAATGTTCATGAGAATATGGCGCTGCCTAAATTGGATACATTTGTTTTGCTTACAAATGTAGGGCCTAGCTTGGAGAAGGATGAACATTGGAGCAAGAACCAGCATGGAGATGATGGCATGCGCAAAGGGGACAAGAATGGAGTTACAAGTGATGATTTCAGGACTTTGAAGCCACCATAATGAGTGCATGAAGCCTTGGACGAAATATACAAGATGCCACTCCATAAATTTCGTCCGGAGGCTATTCTAGGTCTTTGCGTCACCTTATTATTGGGCCAGGCCATGTAATTTCGAAATACATTAGTATAGGCTATTTTTAGAGTCCGTATGTGTGGGAAACAAGAGATAGGGTTAGTTTGGACCCCTCCACCAAGGGCCACGAAACTCACCCCTCTTCCTCCATATATACAGCCCTTAGGGCACCGTTTAGACTTGGGTTTTGTTTAGATCAAAAGTTCGCCATAGCTGCAACCGGCGTGCCGTTTGTGTTCAGCGACCGGACAAAGCGTCACAGAACCCCACCTTGATCAATAAAGCTTTCATCTTATATTCGCAATATCCAGTTACAATCTCGGTTTCTTGCTTGTTCTTCGTTTGCTCGCGAAATAGACCCTCGTGGTCGGGTTGATCGTGCTCGGCGTGGTGATAACCTCTCGGAGTTGGTTTAGCGATTACTAAGCGCGGCGTCCTCGCCGTTAAGTAGTCGGATCGTCAAAGTCGACTTCCACCAGCGAAATCCACCATCTCATCGAAGGCGGGACACCTCTGCCTCTATCAAGTGGTATCAGATTTCGAGGTTGCTCGGTGAGATTTTCTGATTTTTCGTAGTTTAGATCGAGTCATTCTTCATACCTACAGTCCATGAAAAAGCCAAAAAAAATTAGGGTTAGGTCATCATATCCGAACCAATCCGAGCCTTTGCATAATCTTTTACGTATTTGCGTTGTTGAATTTGCGGTTGCATCGTCGTGTCTAGTTGTTGGTCTTGGAGTCTAGTCTTTTAGAGTTTGAGTTACGGTCATAAGTTGTCACGCGCCGCGCTTTCATCATCATCGCCCTGCCATCTACCACCACGCTTATCGCCACCGCTTCAAATCCGTATCCATATACCACCACGTTGCCATATACCACCACCATATATCCACCACCAATCCGAGTTCCTTGCATATTAGATTTGTTTTGGGATCCATCTAATTTCGATTTGTGTTTCCTTATGCGAGTAGGTTTGATTCAGCAATCTTTTGCCGTCCGTAGAAGAGGTTGGTTTCAAAAAAAAAAATTCCAAAAGCGCGCGGGACAAAATTTTTACGGCTATCCTATTTTAGGTGTTTCTAAGCGTATTGAGGCGATCGCCGTTATATAAAGTTTTTTGACCCGTTTCAGTTTTTGGGTCGAGCGATCGAAAAAAAAATTGGTCGAAAAAATTTCGTGCCCGTCTGTCGGTTTGACACAGGAAGAGTTTTGAGACACTCGCCATTATAGTGATTTTTCGCAAAAAAAAAAAAAGGCAGCAAAAAAAAACAGCGCAAAAAAAAGCGAATTTTTTTCAGTGTGCTTTTCCCTTGTTTACGTCTTTGTTGTGATTTTGTTAGTGTTCTAGGCTCGCGTCTCTATGCAGTCTAGCCTAGGACCCGACCTGATACCGTCGTTGGCGTTTATTCAACTTTGCATCTCTGAATTGATTATTCTTGACACTTTTTGCTACCATATTATAAGCCTTCCAGCTCCACATACATCTCGTCGTGCGTTTGACTCTCCACGGCAATCGCTCTATCCAAGCTTTGAGAGTTTTGATTACAGCGGTTGTCGATCACCGCTTTCTTCTTTGGGTAGGCTGGTAAGAATTTGAGATTTGCTTGACGGTTGTGACACCACCACCACCTCTTGTTAGTAGTCTGTAGGATCATATTCTTGTGTGTTTCTATTCTTTGCTAACCATGGCGAGGATCACAAGCCGGCGAGGGTATTTGGGAGAACATGACGAACAAACAGCTACATGATAAATTTCAGCAAATGATGAGTGGACAGGTGCAAGATGTGGTAAACAGATTTGTGAGGCCATGGAGAAGATATATGGCATTGAGAAGGCGTTTGAAACAAAGCTTGATAGCAAGTTTGATGAATTGCTCGCGCGTTTTCCACAACCACCGCCGGCTGCACCTATCGCACCTCTGCTGCGACAACAACTCGCCCCTTCGAATCGGTATGGGCCAGCTCGGCGTGTTCCTATTGAGCGAGGACAAAATTCTGGTGCAGCTGCTACTCTTGTTGGTGCTTCTTTGGCTCACTGCTCTGCTGCTTTGGTGGTGCAGGGGAGGATGATGAGTATGTGGGCGATTATGAGGATGAGGTTGATCAACATCGAACTCGTGCAACCACCAGCACCACAACCACCGGTCGTCCACATGCAAATAATGGCAATATTAGGGCTCCCCCTCAGTGCGAGATCATGACCATCTCCTAAACTGAAATTGAATATTCCACCATTTGAGGGTAGATATGTTCACGATATATATCTTACTTGGGAGTTAGAAAGCTGAACAACGATTTACATGTTTACAATATCACGAGGAGAGGCGTGTTCTGCTGCTTTGTTTGTGCTTTCACTAGCTTTGCATGTGTTTGGTGGTGCGAACATTGTCGATTATATCTGTTCCGGCTACTTGGGCTGCTTTGAAAACTGCTATGCGTGCTCGTTGGGTTCCACCATATTATCAACGTGAATTACTTCAAAAATTGCAGCGCTTAAGACAAGGAAAAATTCTGTAGAAGAATATTATCGGGAATTACAAACTGGCTTGATTAGATGTGGTATTGTTGAGGAGAATGAAGCTATGCTTGCGTTTTACGGGTGGATTAAATAGAGATTGAGACCATTCTAGACTATAAGGATTATAATAATATCACTCGTTTATTCCATCTTGCTTGTAAAGCTGAGCGTGAAGTCTTGGGATCGGCGGGCATTGGCGGCGCACTAACTTTTCTGCAGTCGACCTTCATCATGGACACCACGTGCATCATCTACTTCCTTTGCACCATCACTTCCTTGGTGCCACCTCCAACGTGATACAAGAAAGCGAGGCACAACCACCACTATCGCCAAGAGCACACTGTCGGGCCTGCAGAGCTCTTCTTCTTCTATGGCGTCAGCAGGGCACACAAGTGATATTATTTGTCGTCGTTGTAAGGAAGAGGACATTTTTGAGAGAATGCAAATCTCAGCGTGTGATGATTGCTCTTGAGGATGGTGGGTATGAGTCCGCTAGTGACTATGATGAGGAGACTTTGGCTCTTATTACACATGAGGAACACGATGGAGATGATTACGATCGTGAGACACAATACATAGTTCTTGAAGATCTTGTGGTATGAATGTTTAGTTGCTCAACGTGTTTTGAGTGTGCAGGTTACACAAGTGAGCAAAATCAGAGGCATAATTTGTTTCATACAAAGGGAGTTGTGAAGGAGCGTTCTATTAGCGTCATCATAGATGGAGGAGCTGCAACAACAGCTAGCATGGAGATGGTGGAGAAGCTATCTCTGCCACAAGACCACATCCACATCCTTACTACATCCAATGGTTCAACAACAGCGGCAAGGTTAAGGTAACACGTCTTTGTTAGTGTGCATTTTAGTATCTCTACATATCTGATTATGTTGATTGTGATGTGGTACCTATGCAAGCATGTTCCTTGTTACTTGGTAGACCATGGCAATTTGATAAAAATCTGTACACCATGGTAGAAACAATCAGTATACTCTTGTTCATAAGGATAAAAATATTACTTTGCTTCCTATGACTCTGATTCCATTTTGAAAGATGATATTAATAGAGCTAATAAAGCAAAACAGGAGAAAAATAAGAGTGAAAATCAGATTGTGGCAAAAGAATATGAAGCGACACATGAAGCCTAATAATAAACCATCTCTTGTTGCTACGAAATTAAATTGAAAAGTGCATGTTTACTTGCCACTAAATCTGATATTGATGAGCTAGATTTTAGCAAATCTGTTTCCTATGCTTTTGTGTGCAAAGAGGCATTATTTTCATTCGAGGGCGTGCCTTCCTCTTTGCCTCCTGCTGTCACTAACATTTTGCGGGAGTTCGGCGGCGTCTTTCCACAAGGCGTGTCACGGGATTACCACCTATTCGAGGATTGAGCATCAAATTGACTTAATTCGGTGCATCATTACCAACCGTGCACCATACCGTACCAATCCGGAGGAGGCGAAGGAGATTATCGTCAAATCGAGGCTGCTGCTCGACAAAGGTTATATCGTGAATCCACGATAGAAGCGGAGGTGTCCGTCTTTCGATGAGATGGTGGATTTCGCTTTGGTGGAAGTCGACTTTGACGATCCGACTCTGGCGTGCGAGGGCGTCAGCATATATGTCGCTAAACCAACTCCGAGAGGTTATTGACCCGCGCGAACACGATCAACGACCACGAGGTCTATTTCCTGCGAGCAAGCGAAGAACAAGCAAGCTGAGATTGCAATCTGGATATTGCGAATATAAGATGAAAGCTTTATTGATCAAGGTGGGGTTACGTGGCGCCTTTATGCAGTCGTTGAACACAAGCGAAATCTGCGAAGTTGCAGCTATGGCGAACTTTTGATCTAAACAAAACCCAAAGTCTAAGCGATGCCCTAAGGGCTGTATATATGGAGGAAGAGGGGAGAATTTCGTGGCCCTTGGTGGAGGGTCGAAACTAACCCTATCTCTTGTTTCCCCACATACGGACTCTAAAATAGCCCAATAATAATAAGGTGGCGCAGCACCTAGAATAGCCTCTGGACAGAAATTTATGAAGTGGCATCTTGTATATTTCGTCCAAGGCTTCATGCACTCATTATGGTGGCTTCAAAGTCTGAAATCATCACTTGTAACTCCATTCTTGTCCCCTTAGCATGCCATCATCTCCATGCTTGTTCTTGCTCCAATGTTCATCCTTCTCCAAGCTAGGCCCTTCATTTGTAAGCAAAACAAATGTATCCAATTTAAGCGACATCATATTCTCATGAACATTAGAATCATTACCAAAAGCGAAAGTACACAGTAATTTAGTTGGCGTCTTGTGAGCTCTAGTAATTGGTCCAGTATGTATAGCAGCAGGGGCTGTGGGTGTAACAATGGTATTGATGTCCTCATCAATCCCTTAGTCCTTGTGCTGTTCCTATTATTCTAGTGCCGAAAAAGGATGGTACATCACGTATGTGTGTTGATTGTAGAGGCATTAATAATATTACTATTCGTTATCGTCACCCTATTCCTAGGCTAGATGATATGCTTGATGAATTGAGTGGCTCTACAATATTCTCCAAAGTTGATTTGCGTAGTGGATACCATCAAATTCGTATGAAATTGGGAGATGAATGGAAAACAACATTTAAAACTAAGTTCGGATTATATGAGTGGTTAGTCATGCCTTTTGGGTTAACTAATGCACCTAGTACTTTCATGAGATTAATGAACGAAGTTTTACGTGCTTTCATTGGAAGAACATTTATAGCAAATCTTTGGAAGAACATTTGGAACATTTATGTGCTGTTTTTAATGCTCTACGTGATGCACGTTTGTTTGGTAACCTTGGGAAGTGCACCTTTTGCACCGACCGAGTATCTTTTCTTGGCTATGTTGTTACTCCACAGGGAATTGAAGTTGATAAAGCCAAGATTGAAGCTATTGAGAGTTGGCGCAGCCAAAGCAGTCACACAAGTGAGGAGTTTCCTTGGCCTCGCTGGTTTCTATAGGCGTTTTGTGAGAGATTTCAGCACCATTGCTGCACCTCTCAATGAGCTTACAAAGAAGGATGTGCCTTTTGTTTGGGGTATCATACGGGAAGAAGCCTTCACGGTATTGAAAGATAAGTTGACACATGCTCCTTTACTCCAACTTCTGATTTTAATAAGACTTTTGAGCTTGAATGTGATGCTAGTGGAATTGGATTAGGAGGTGTGTAATTACAAGATGGCAAACCTGTTGCATACTTTTACGAAAAATTGAGTGGGCCTAGTCTGAATTACTCTACTTATGATAAAGAATTATATGCTCTTGTTAGGACTTTAGAAACATGGCAACATTATTTATGGCCCAAAGAATTTGTTATACATTCGATCATGAATCTTTGAAACATATTAAAAGTCAAGCTAAACTGAATCGTAGACATGCTAAATGGGTTGAATTCATTGAGACTTTCCCTTATGTCATTAAACACAAGAAGGGTAAAGAAAATGTTATTCTTGATGCATTGTCTAAATCGCTATACTATGCTTTCACAACTTGACATCAAAATATTTGGTTTGGAGACCATCAAAGATCAATATGTGCATGATGCTGATTTTAAAGATGTATTGCAGAATTGTAAAGAAGGAAGAACATGGAACAAGTTTGTCGTTAATAATGGATTTGTGTTCCATGCTAACAAGCTATGCATTCCAGCTAGCTCCGTTAGTCTTTTGTTGTTGCGGGGCGCATGGAGGAGGACTAATGGGACACTTTGGCGTGAAAAAGGCGGAGGGCGTACTTGCTACACATTTCTTTTGGCCAAAGATGAGGCGGGATGTTGGCGTTTTATTGCTCATTGCACTACATGTCAAAAAGCTAAGTCACGACTCAATCCTCATGGTTTATATATGCCTTTGCCTATACCTAGTGTTCCTTGGGAGGATATATCTATGGACTTTGTTTTAGGTTTACCTAGAACAAAGAAGGGGAAGGATAGCATATTTGTTGTCGTGGATAGATTCTCGAAAATGGCACACTTTATACCATGTCATAAAAGTGATGATGCTGTCAATGTTGCTGATTTGTTCTTTCGTGAAATTATTCGCTTGCATGGTGTGCCAAATACTATTGTTTCAGATCGTGATACTAAATTTCTTAGCCACTTTTGGAGATGTTTTGCGTAAGGATAGATTTCCTGATTTGCGCAAATCAAAGCTAATGCCACGTGCTGCTGGTCCCTTTAAGGTGTTGGAGAAAGTAAATGATAATGCATATAAACTTGAGCTGCCTGCAGATTTTGGGGTTAGTCCCACTTTTAACATTGCAGATTTGAAGCCATATTTGGGTGAGGAAGATGAACTTCCGTCGAGGACGACTTCATTTCAAGAAGGGGAGGATGATGAGGACATCAATACCATTGTTACACCCACAGCCCTATTTGCTATACATCTTGGACCAATTACTAGAGCTCGCATACGCCAACTAAATTACCGGTACTTTCGTTTCTTGGTAATGATTCTAATGTTCATGAGAATATGATGCTGCCTAAAATGGATACATTTGTTATGCTTACAAATGAAGGGCCTAGCTTGGAGAAGGATGAACATTGGAGCAAGAACACACATGGAGTTGATGGCATGCATAAGGGATCAAACGGAGTTACAAGTGATGATTTCAGGACTTTGAAGCCACCATAAGGAGTGCATGAAGCCTTGGACGAAATATACAAGATGCCACTTCATAATATTCGTCCATAGGCTATTCTAGGTCTTGCGTCACCTTATTATTAGGCCAGGCCCATGTAATTTCGAAATACATTAGTATAGGCTATTTTTAGAGTCCGTATGTGTGGGGAAACAAGAGATAGGGTTAGTTTGGACCCCTCCACCAAGGGCCACGAAATTCACCCCTCTTCCTCCATATATACAGCCCTTAGGGCACCGTTTAGACTTAGGTTTTGTTTAGATCAAAAGTTCGCCATAGCTGCAACCCGCGTGCCGTTTGTGTTCAGCGACCGGACAAAGCGTCCACAGAACCCCACCTTGATCAATAAAGCTTTCATCTTATATTCGCAATATCCAGTTGCAATCTCAGTTTCTTGCTTGTTCTTCGTTTGCTCGCGGAAATAGACCCTCGTGGTCGGGTTGATCGTGCTCCGGCGTGGTCAATAACCTCTCGGAGTTGGTTTAGCGATTGCTAAGGCGCGACGTCCTCGCACGTTCGTAGTCGGATCGTCAAAGTCGACTTCCACCAAAGCGAAATCCACCATCTCATCGAAAGACGGGACACCTCTGCCTCTATCAGGAAGTGAACAATCTCATATATCATGGATGACATGGTAATACAAGATGCAACAAGGCAATCATAATGTGAGTCAGTCCATGCATAGGGTGCAAACTTGTGGTGAGTATGATATGTCCATCGAGCATGACATATATGAGCACAATCAACAAATATTGATGTGGGAGTGCAAGGTGTCAAAGGAGTGCTGATGTACTAATGCTCGATGTCGTGGCATGAGTGAAATTTCGAAGGTGCATCCAATAAGTGCGAGCGCTCCTCAATGTGAAGGTCCATGTAGCCAATCTCCAATGTCGCTCCTCCTTTCACGAGATGTATCATGTAGACAACAAGAAGGAAACAACAATGAAAGAGTGACCCATCCAATATGCGTACTTGAGGATGGCTCAAAGAGAAGGAGGTCACCTTTAGGAGTTTCTCAAGGATGATGGAGTCGCACATCTTGTATGCCTTCACATAACCAATATGTCTCGTGGTGGTCGTGCCTTGTAAATCCTTCAAAATGAAAGAACATGACAAACACTCGGAAAAGAAAATGAGGTTAGCGGAAATGCAAAACCTATCATTCAAGTGGTAAGATACCCAACAAGTGTATGCATCATGCTCATCATAAGAAGGTACAAGGGAGCATTGCATAGTATGGAGGCATATGATGCGAGAACACCCAAATGCAATAGGCTCAATCAAACAAACATGCATCACAAGTAAAGTGTCCAAGTCTCCAAGATCAATAAGCATAGCAAGTTGGCACTCAATACAAGGTGATATGAGAGATGCAACTAATGGAGACAAGAGGCAATGATCATGACAAATCAAGTGAGAGGCATCAACATCTCTGTCATCAACCCAAGAAAGCAAGTAATAGTGGAACATGGGTGATGCAACATAGCAAGAAATCATAGTAGTGCAAAGATGCAACATACTAGAAGGAATCATGGCGAGCATGTCATTGGTGCAAATAGTGTGCATGAATAATTCACATGACATAGCACAAGCATGAAAGCAAGATGTGAGAAAAATAGCATGAATATCTTGGTAAGGAGCCATATGTAAATAGCAATAGGGCATCATGACTCTCCCAACACAACAAGCATCAATAGTATGGGGCACATGATAAACATGGCAATAGCAACAAGGATCTCCACCAAGCATGCAATACACATAGAAGTAGCATAATGGTGAATCATGGGTAGATGCAAGCAAGGGTCACAATTGCATGGCAAAGGCATAGAAGCAAGCATAACATGCAAAGTGAACACGGTAAAATGAGCATAAGGTGACAAGTGGTAAATGGCCCATAGCCGTATGAGAGCCAAATAAAAGAGATGCGCGTAGTCCTTGCGCGAAGGGAACGGTGGTAAGGATAGTCCACGGGATCCCAAGTCATCGTTGCTCTCAAGAGCTCGTTTCGTCAAATCTTGGGATTGAGAGGTTGACGAGTATACATGAGTACCTACACAAAACAAAGACAAAGGAAAATTTGTGTGTGTGTGGTATATGTACACATCATCCATCATGATGCGCACGTGCATGTGTTTGTTAGCACAAAATAGCCAATGCTCAAATAAATGAGATGCGTGATAGAGAAACATGTCATCCATCATGAGAGGTTTGTTATGATGTATGTCATAATGGAGACTCAAAGGATGTAATGCATGACTAGCGATATCTAGAGCATTGTTATTCATGGAACGCATATGGTGCAGGCAATTATGGGAATCATGCAAAGTATGGAATGCATCAAAATCTCCTAATATGTATGAGGAAACTATGGGGGTCTCCTCATGAGCAAGAGTAGAAACATCACATGGAGAGTATTGACAACATCCAAAACAATGCATATTTGGAACAATGTGATCATGGCATGACATATTAGATGAATTGCGTAAATCATGTAAAGGAAGCATGGCAATATCATCACAAGAGAAGCAAAAGCCAATGACCATCATCTCGTCATCTATGCCATAAGTGCAAATAGGATTTATTTTAATGGGGCATGCATAGTTACTATATTGAGATTTAAATGATGCAATATGGGAGATCTCACTCATAGCATATGACAAGTTCAATGGATTGTCAAACATGAAGTGACCAATAGAATTTTCACATGATATCCTATGAAGCATAGCATCACAACTAGGCAACTCAACATGCTCATCATCATATTCATCATTAATAGGTAATTCAAGGCATGAAGGAGTTTCACTAGCATGAAGCATGGTAATAGGAGAATTGACATCATGGGAGCAATCAATGTCAAGAGAGTCCACTAGTGGGACAAGAGAAGCACCATCACCTATGTTACCTTTGGAGCGTCGCTCATGTGTTGTAGGTGAGGTGTTGAAGATCGTCTCGTTGTCATCTTCATCTTGATGGAACCATGTGGGGGGTGCATCATCGTCCATCATGGCCATCGTCGTCTCCATAGGAGGTATGGACTCATCGATGGTAGGCGTGTCGTCATGTAGGAGACCTAGCACCAAAGAAGAAAACACACTAGGAGTAGAGGTTAAGTCGTTAGAAATCATAGTGGCCTCACATGCCGTGTCAACTACCTCACTCTCTAAGTGTTGTGGCTCACTCACTCCCTCAAGGATGCTCTCACTCATATGGCTGGTGGAGTCACTCAAATGGCGCTCAACCTCACATAGGATGTGTGGCATGCTCTCATGTGTGGGGCTAGTGGTGCTCACACTCATCCTCTCATAGGAAATGCTCTCAATGTCACGTATGGTGGAGTCACTCATGTCACTCATGGTGTGGTGGCTCTCCTCACATGGCACTTGGGGCATCTCGACATATGTGGGTGTCGGAGAGATGTTGGTGCAAATGTCTCCATGCTCAACTCCTATCGCCCGTGGTGAAGGGATGGCCCTTGCTCGACCTTCTTGTCACCGTCTTGGTGTAGGAGGCCCATATGATGTGGCACCTCATAGCTCGTCTCCATGACCGAAGGAGTTTCCCATGCTCGGCCATCTTCCTTGAGGGCTTAGAAGATGGAAGTGTAAGCCCTCGCTCGTGGGTCGTCGCCTTGGACTTGATGAAGTCGATGTAGGCGTGCTAAGTGGGAAGTGGCGAAGATGCCGTACGTCCAAAGGCGAAGATGCCTTGAGAACACTTGGCGAAGATGCCGAAGTGGTTGATGTAGCCGTAGCGCCATCTTGGTGGTGGTCGTCTCGCGGTCTTCTTTTGTGCTCTTGAAGCTTGGACTTGGCGTGAAGTAGGTCTTGTTGGGACTTGTGCGTTTGCGCTTGTGGAGCATCTTCATGATGATGATGTCGTTGTCGTGCTTGAGCTCATAGTAGATGTCGTTCGTCGTCGTCGTGCACATGATGCTTGGAGGTGACTTGGCCTTCATGGCGGTGATGATCGTGAATGTGATGGTGATCGCCGTGTAGATGTGGACGAGGACGATTTTCGCTTGCATCGTTTCGGCGCTCCGAAGACTTGTGGCTTGAATGTCGCCGCCTTGAAGATGATGAAGGGGAAGAAGACTTGATCAAGGCTCTAATCTCCTCCATCCTTGCATCTTGCTCCTCTTTATGTGCGGCAAGCTTCTTGTCAATGTAGTCCCTTTTCCTTGCTTGAGTGATGAATGTCGATGGAGATGCTCTTGATCTTGCTCTTGCAATCTTGATTGTCGCCTTGCATTTGTCGTTGTAGATCGAAGATTGACGCTTTTGAGATGTAGTTGTTCACGCCGTCGTTGTTGTCGTAGAACGGAGAGGAAATGCCTTGCCTATCCATCACAAGACTCGAGCAAATATGAGTGGGAGAAAGAAGAACTAATACCAATGTACCTTTGACCAAAGTTGAAGATGAATCAAGTTCACTCAAATGCGGACAATGAAATAGCACTATTGGTACCGATCCTTGTCGATTCTCACACCTACACGTAAAGCTTATGGTGGAGCTCGGTGAGGATAGTGGCACAAAATTTAATGCAAAATGTTAGCAAGAGTCAATAATGTTGAAAGAGATTCACAAATTCATAAGTGAAACAAATGGACCAATAGCAATGAAAGTGATGAGGACATCAATACCATTGTTACAACCACACACTCTTTGCTATACATCTGAGGACCAATTACTAGAGCTCGCTCCGCCAACTAAATTACGGTACTTTCGTTTCTTGGTAATGATTCTAATGTTCATGAGAATATGATCTTGCCTAAATTGGATACATTTGTTTTGCTTACAAATGAAGGGCCTAGCTTGGAGAAGGATGAACATTGGAGCAAGAACAAGCATGGAGATGATGGCATGCAAGAGGACAAGAATGGAGTTACAAGTGATGATTTCAGGACTTTGAAGCCACCATAATGAGTGCATGAAGCCTTGGACGAAATATACAAGATGCCACTTCATAAATTTCGTCCAGAGGCTATTCTAGGTGCTCCGTCACCTTATTATTGGGCCAGGCCCATGTAATTTCGAAATACATTAGTATAGGCTATTTTTAGAGTCCGTATGTGTGGGGAAACAAGAGATAGGGTTAGTTTGGACCCCTCCACCAAGGGCCACGAAATTCTCCCCTCTTCCTCCATATATACAGCCCTTAGGGCACCGTTTAGACTTTGGGTTTTGTTTAGATTAAAAGTTAGCCATAGCTGCAACTTGCGTGCCGTTTGTGTTCAACGACCGGACAAAGCGTCACAGAACCCCACCTTGATCAATAAAGCTTTCATCTTATATTCGCAATATCCAGTTGCAATCTCGGTTTCTTGCTTGTTCTTCGTTTGCTCGCGCGAAGCAGACCTTCCGTGGTCGAGTTGATCGTGCTCGGCGTGGTCAATAACCTCTCGGAGTTGGTTTAGCGATTGCTAAAGCGCGGCGTCCTCGCGCGTTCGTAGTCGGATCGTCAAAGTCGACTTCCCCAAAGCGAAATCCACCATCTCATCGAAGGCGGGACACCTTTGCCTCTATCAAGTGGTATCAGATTTCGGGTTGCTCGGTGAGATTTTACTGATTTTCATAGTTTAGATCGAGTCATTCTTCATACCTACAGTCCACGAAAAAGCCAAAAAAATTAGGGTTAGGTCATCATATCCGAACCAATCGAGCCTTTGCATAATCTTTTACGTATTTGCGTTGTTGAATTTGCGGTTGCATCGTCGTGTCTAGTTCTTTGGTCTTAGAGTCTAGTCTTTTAGAGTTTTGAGTTACGGTCATAAGTTGTCACGCCGCCGCCGCCGTTATCATCGCCACGCCATCTACCACCACCGCTTATCCGCCACCGTTTGAATCCGTATCCATATACCACCACGCTGCCATATACCACCACCGTTGCCATATACCACCACCATATATCCACCACCAATCCGAGTTCCTTGCATATTAGATTTGTTTTGGCATCCATCTAATTTCCGATTCGTGTTTTCCTTATGCGAGTAGGTTTGATTCAGCAATCTTTTGCCGTCAGTAGAAGAGGTTGGTTTCAAAAAAAAAGTCAGGAAACCACCCTCCGTTTAGGCCCAAAATTTTCCAAAATGCGGGACAAAAATTTACGGCTATCCTATTTTTAGGTGTTTCTAAGCGTATTGAGGCGATCGCCGTTATAGAAAGTTTTTTTGACCCGTTTCGGTTTTTGGGTCGAGCGATCAAAAAAAAAATTTGGTCGAAAAATTTCGTGCCCATCCTATCGGTTTGACACTGGGAAGAGTTTTGAGACACTCGCCATTATAGTGATTTTTACAAAAAAAAAAAAAGCGAAAAAAAAAAATTCAGTGTGCTCCTCCCTTGTTTACGTGCGGTGCCGTGATTTTGTTAGTGTTCTAGGCTCGCGTCTCTAGCACGGTCTAGCCTAGGACCAGCCTGATCTACCGTCGTTGGCGTTTATTCAACTTTGCATCTCTGAATTGATTATTCTTGACCTTTTGCTACCATATTATAAGCCTTCCAGCTCCACATACATCTCGTCGTGCGTTTGGTTCTCCACAGTGTCGCTATAGCCAAGCTTTGAGAGTTTGACTTCTAGCGGTTGCCGATCACCCTTCTTCTTTGGGTAAGCGGCAAGAATTTGAGATTTGCTTGTGGTTGTATTTATCCACCACCACCACCACCACTTCCTAGTAGTCTGTAGGATCATATTCTTGTGTGTTTCTATTCTGCTAACCATGGCGGGATCACAAGCCCAAGCGAGACTGATTGGGAGAACTGACGAACAAACAGCTACATGATAAGTTTCAGCAAATGATGATTGGACAGGTGCAAGGCGTGCTAAACAGATTTGCGAGGCCATGGAGAAGATAGATGGCATTGAGAAGGCGTTTGAAACAAAGCTTGATAGCAAGTTTGATGAATTGCTTGCGCGTTTTCCACAACCACATGGCTGCACCTATCGCACCTCTGCAGCGACAACAACTCGCCCTCTTCGAATTAGTATGGGCCGAGCTCAGCGTGTTCCTATTGAGCGAGGACAAAATTCTGGTGCGGCTGCTCTTCTGCTGTTGGTGCTTCTTTGGCTCTGCTACTCTGCTGCTTTGGTGGTACCGAGGGAGGATGATGAGTATGTGGGCGATTATGAGGATGAGGTTGATCAACATCGAACTACGTGCAACCACCAGCACCACAACCACCAGGTCGTCCACATGCAAATAATGGCAATATTAGGGCTCCCCTCAGTGCGAGATCATGACCATCTCCTAAACTGAAATTGAATATTCCACCATTTGAGGGTAGATATGTTCACGATATATATCTTACTTGGGAGTTAGAAACTGAACAACGATTTACATGTTTACAATATCACGAGGAGGCGTGTTCCTGCTTCTTGTTTGTGCTTTCACTAGCTTTGCATGTGTTTGGTGGTGCGAACATTGTAGATTATATCCTGTTCCAGCTACTTGGGCTGCTTTGAAAACTGCTATGCGTACTCGTTGGGTTCCACCATATTATCAACGTGAATTACTTCAAAAATTGCAGCGCTTAAGACAAGGAAAAAACTACGTAGAAGAATATTATCGGGAATTACAAACTGGCTTGATTAGATGTGGTATTGTTGAGGAGAATGAAGCTATGCTTGCACGTTTTACGGGTGGATTAAATAGAGATTCAGACCATTCTAGACTATAAGGATTATAATAATATCACTCGTTTATTCCATCTTGCTTGTAAAGCTGAGCGTGAAGTCAGGATCGGCGGGCATTGGCGCGCACTAACTTTTCTGCAGGTCGACCTTCATCATGGACACCACGTGCATCATCTACTTCCTTTGCACCATCACCTCCTTGGTGCCACCTCCAACCGTGATACAACAAAGCGAGCACAACCACCACTATCGCCAAGAGCACACTGCCGGGCCTGCATAGAGCTCTTCTTCTTCCATGGCGTCAGCAGGGCACACAAGTGATATTATTTGTAAATCGTTGTAAGGGAAGAGGACATTTTGTGATAGAGGCAAAGGGTGTCGATCTTTCGATGAGATGATAACTATCGATTTGGTGGAGCGACTTTGCGATCCGACTACAAGCGTGCCTGACGTTGCGCCTTAGCAATCGCTAAACCAACTCGGAGAGGTTATTGACCCGCGGAGCACAATCAACGACCACGAAGGTCTATTCCTGCAAGCAATCGAAGAACAAGCAAGAATATGATAAAAGCAATCTGAATATTGCGAGTATGTATGAAGTATTGATAAAGGTGGGGATCCGTAAGCGGTCTTGGTCTGGTCGTTGGACACAAACGAAGTACACAAAGTTGCAATGGCTAACTTTTAACTAAACAAATCCCAAGGAAAAAGCTACTAGATGGATCTACTTATATAGGAGCAAGGGGTGGCGGCCAAGGAGGTGGGAGGACGTCCCAAGGCAGCCTAAAACTAACCCTAGGTCGTACAAGGCCAATGGGCCCAAGTGGAGGTGACGTAACACCTTTGGACTTGTAGTTTGACTCGGATTCTGGTGCAGCGTCAGATTGTTTTGTCCACAACTCAACGCTCCGGACGGGTTTTAAGGTGATTCCAATTGTGCTGGAAAGAGCATGAAATCTTCTTTCCAACAAAAAAAGAATCACCCAATTCGGAGTCCGTATGAAATAGTTGTTGGCGTTTTGAGTCAGGTATATCTGTGCAGTCCGAATCTGAATCCAGAACGTGAGAGACTTGGACTCTATCTTCTCTTGGGCCAAAAGTGACGTCAGAGGACTTTTTGAACAGCAAATAAACATCTCTTTCTTCCTTATCTTCATATGTGGATTGTACAAATGTCCCATACACCTGCAATTAGACAAAACACAAAAGTGTGTGAAGTATTTTTGTTCTGGATAACATAAATAGATTATTGAATAGTTTGCACTAGAAATCACGACAAATATGCATGTATGCAATATTTTGGTCATATACAAGGTACTCATGTCCTCATCATCCTCCCTTTTTGAAAATAAAGCCGTCCTCGGCGTTGCTTAATCTGAAATGTGGCTAACAAAAGAGACAAGGTGTACATGTTGTATATGTATCGTCATCCATTTTACTTCCCTTGATTTTTGCATATATGACACATGAATAGATGAGTAACTTGCATAGTTCAAAAATCTAAAGCCAACAAATTAGCACAAGAACTAGAAGGCATGAAAATATTGCAACTCGGTTTGCACATGTAAGTGAAGCTCTTATTTATTTCAAAAGATTGACAATGTTCATCATTAAACCATCCCAACATTGGTGAATAAACCTTACTTGCATCAAATTTACATGCTACAATATGCTTAAATAAGCAAACATGCAATGAGTCATTCGACACAGAATCATCACCAAGATTAGAGGTCATATCAAAAGCGATTAAACATTGATTCTTTTGCATCAACAGTTAATTCAATGGGTGCACTCAAAATTGTTGGTATTTCAGTTGTTTGATCACATGGCGCATTCATGGCGAGTATCAAGATTCTCTAAAATAGGTGTTGTGCTCAAATCACGGGTAACTCAACACATGATGCATTCAAGTTAACTAGGGATGCATCATTCTCATGTGATTATATCATCAATACCTTCTTTGTTACCTTATGCATAAAGGCGTAGCTGATGTAGGTACACACATAGGCAGTGCACCATACTCTTGAGATGATGTCGCTCACAATCCGAGGTGGGGCTTCTCTAGTAGGTGCAGCGGTGGAGGAACCAACCGATGGTGGTGAGCATGAACTGGAATAGTAGTTGTTGTAGTCACCCAATGCATCCTCCATGCTTGTCTCTCAAAGGTACAAGCACGAACATACATACCGGTAATGCAACGAGGAATATCTGAAATCTTGCACTGAATATCATGGTTCAAACCACCAAAAATCTATTCATTGTATCATCCTCAGATTCTTCTATGTCACAATGATGCATATAAGATTTGAACTCTTGGTAGTAAGTATGAGCAGTGTTATTGCCTTGTTTAAATTGTTCAAATTTGCGAAGCAATTCACGACGATAGTAAGGAGGAAAAACTGTTTTCTCATTACATCTTTCAAATCTTTCCAAGTTGTGGGTTGGTTATCAATGTTTTTCTTACAATGCACACTCCACCAAGCGAAGCAAAACCAGATAAATGCTCTAGTGGAAGCTCGTACTCGCTCAAGTTCGGAAAAAACATGTTGACTAAAACTTGTTCTACTTCAAGCTCCCAAGCTAGATAAATAGCAGGATTAAATCTACCCTCAAATGGCGGTAAAAGCTAACCTGGCCATGTGCTTGTGTGTGTTGTCCCAACTCTCGTGATGGTGAAGATGTGTTAAATCGTCCAAGAACTTCTATCTCGAAACCTGTCATGATTAGTAGAAACAAGAAACAAAATTCGAGAATAATGTTCCTATGAACTACTAGGATGTGGTTGTAAAGTGCTCACGATAAAGCAAATATCAATATCTTACAAGTTCTTACCATGCGGCGGTGGTGACGGGCAACCAGCGGTGTCAAGTAACTCGAAGATTGTGTAAGCGATTGCTAGGTGAGCGTACTTATACGGTGTAGAAATATGTGGAGCTGGGTTGGCTATATATGGTAGCAAAAGATTAGCAATAATCAATTCAGAGATGCAATGTTGAATAAGCGCTCAGCAGACAGTCTTGTCTTTGGTCCTAGGCTAGACCGGACTAGAGGCGCGAGCCTAGAACACTAATGAGGTCACGGCGTAGCACAACTAGCATCAATGAAGGATACTAAGTAGCTCTTGACAGCAAGATATAAGGGAAGATCACAATGGTAGTGAAGATAATGATGAAAAACAACTACCAAGCGGGACATACAACAACTCTCTCTCAACTTTCCTCTTGAAAAGTTTGAGTCAATTTTCTGATAAATTCTTTCAAAGAATGCTACTAACTCAAGCTTTCCAATGCAAAAGAATCACTCAATTCGAGTTGATA
Organism: Aegilops speltoides; assembly: GCA_021437245.1. Classification (NCBI taxonomy): domain Eukaryota; kingdom Viridiplantae; phylum Streptophyta; class Magnoliopsida; order Poales; family Poaceae; genus Aegilops; species Aegilops speltoides. Next base: position 42,403 of record JAHHZJ010002654.1, read on the forward strand.
TGAGGAGTCAAAGAATTCTAAAACGGCACGAAAAATTGGAACAAGCTGTATTCACGAACGGAGGGCAAAAGACCTATTTAGAAGCCGATTTTGAGGTGTCAAATAATGAACTAGCTTCTGCAACTATTTAGATGCGGCTCGTCACTAGCTTCAATTTGAGTACTCACGGGCCAAAACGGACTTAGTATGAGGAAGATACACCTGTTTTACTGAACAGTGCACAAAAGCAGATTCAATCCGAATTCAGGTGCGAGATTGATTCTAGATAGATCCGATTTTTTCCTCTCTCTTTTTTCTCACGCTTTTTTTTCTTTTCTTTTCTTTTCTTTTCTTTCCTTTTTCTCTCTTTTTCCCTCTTTCCAAGACAAACTAGATAAGATGCAGATTGGATCGGCGAAGATGTGAATGACCACAACTATGATTATGACAATGAACAGTAGCGTAGTACGTGGTGAAATTAATAGATGGGATGGTGTACAGCGGAAGGGATAATGGTGCAGCGGTGGCGTGACTAATGTGAACAGAACTCAAAACTCTAAAGGAACTAGACACTAAGACCAGCAACTCAACACGGCGATGCAACCGATAATTCAATAATGCAAACAACGAATAGAAAATTGCAATGGCTCGGTGGCTTGGATAAAGGATGAACAGATCTAACTTTTTTTGTGGCTTTTCATGGACTGTAGGTATGAATGAGCGGATCGATCTAAACTATGAAAAGCTGTAAAATCTCACGAGCAACTGAAAACTGATACCACTTGATAGAGGCAAAGGGTGTCGATCTTTCGATGAGATGATAACTATCGATTTGGTGGAGCGACTTTGGCGATCCGACTACAAGCGTGCTGACGTTGCGCCTTAGCAATCGCTAAACCAACTCGGAGAGGTTATTGACCACGCGGAGCACAATCAACGACCACGAAGGTCTATTCCTGCAAGCAATCGAAGAACAAGCAAGAATATGATAAAAGCAATCTGAATATTGCGGTATGTATGAAGTATTGATAAAGGTGGGGATCCGTAAGCGGTCTTGGTGCTGGTCGTTGGACACAAGCGAAGTACGAAGTTGCAATGGCTAACTTTAACTAAACAAATCCCAAGGAAAAAGCTACTAGATGGATCTACTTATATAGGAGCAAGGGGTGGCGGCCAAGGAGGTGGGAGGACGTCCCAAGGCAGCCTAAAACTAACCCTAGGTCGTACAAGGCCAATGGGCCCAAGTGGAGGTGGCGTAACACCTTTGGACTTGTGGTTTGACTCGGATTCTGGTGCAGCGTCAGATTGTTTTGTCCACAACTCAACGCTCGGACGGGTTTTAAGGTGATTCAATTGTGCTGGAAAGAGCATGAAATCTTCTTTCCAACAAAAAAGAATCACCCAATTCGAATCCGTATGAAATAGTTGTTGGCGTTTTGAGTCAGGTATGTCATGCAGTCCGAATCTGAATCCAGAACGTGAGAGACTTGGACTCTATCTTCTCTTGGGCCAAAAGTGACGTCGAGAGGACTTTTGAACAGCAAATAAACATCTCTTTCTTCCTTATCTTCATATGTGGATTGTACAAATGTCCCATACACCTGCAATTAGACAAAACACAAAAGTGTGTGAAGTATTTTTGTTCTGGATAACATAAATAGATTATTGAATAGTTTGCACTAGAAATCACCTGACAAATATGCATGTATGCAATATTTTTGGTCATATACAAGGTACTCATGTCCTCATCATTTTGCGAGAGAATGCAAATCTCAGCGTGTGATGATTGCTACTGAGGATGGTGGGTATGAGTCCGCTAGTGACTATGATGAGGAGACTTTGGCTCTTATTACACATGAGGAACACGGTGGAGATGATTCTGATCATGAGACACAATACATGGCTCTGAAGATCTTGTGGTATGAATGTTTAGTTGCTCAACGTGTTTTGAGTGTGCAGAGTTACACAAGTGAGCAAAATCAGAGGCATAATTTGTTCCATACAAAGGGAGTTGTGAAGGAGCGTTCTATTAGCGTCATCATAGATGGAGGAGCTGCAACAACTTGGCTAGCATGGAGATGGTGGAGAAGCTATCTCTCACCACAAGACCACATCCACATCCTTACTACATCCAATGGTTCAACAACAGCGGCAAGGTGAAGGTAACACGTCTTGTTAGTGTGCATTTTAGTATCTCTACATATGCTGATTATGTTGATTGTGATGTGGTACCTATGCAAGCATGTTCCTTGTTACTTGGTAGACCATGGCAATTTGATAAAATTCTGTACACCATGGTAGAAACAATCGATATACTCTTGTTCATAAGGATAAAAATATTACTTTGCTTCCTATGACTCTGAGTCCGTTTTGAAAGATGATATTAATAGAGCTAATAAAGCAAAACAGGAGAAAAATAAGAGTGAAAATCAGATTGTGGCAAAAGAATTTGAGCAACACATGAAGCCTAATAATAAACCATCTCTTGTTGCTTACGAAATTAAATTGAAAAGTGCATGTTTACTTGCCACCAAATCTGATATTGATGAGCTAGATTTTAGCAAATCTATTTGCTATGCTTTTGTGTGCAAAGAGGCATTATTTTCATTAGAGGCGTGCCTTCCTCTTTGCCCCTGCTGTCACTAACATTTTGCGGGGAGTTCATTGGCGTCTTTCCACAAGGCGTGCCAGGATTACCACCTATTCGAGGATTGAGCATCAAATTGACTTAATTCCGGTGCATCATTACCAACCGTGCACCGTGCGGTACCAATCGGAGGAGGCGAAGGAGATTATCGTCAAATGCGAGAGCTGCTCAACAAAGGTTATATCGCGAATCCCTTAGTCCTTGTCTGTTCCTATTATTCTAGTGCGAAAAAGGATGGTACGTCGCGTATGTGTGTTGATTGTAGAGGCATCAATAATATTACTATTCGTTATCGTCACCCTATTCCTAGGCTAGATGATATCTTGGATGAATTGAGTGGCTCTACAATATTCTCCAAAGTTGATTTGCGTAGTGGATACCATCAAATTCGTATGAAATTGGGAGATGAATGGAAAACAGCATTTAAAACTAAGTTTGGATTATATGAGTGGTTAGTCATGCCTTTTGGGTTAACTAATGCACCTAGTACTTTCATGAGATTAATGAGCGAAGTTTCGTGCTTTCATTGGACGATTTGTGGTAGTCTATTTTGATGATATCTGATTTATAGCAAATCTTTGGAAGAACATTTGGAACATTTCGTGCTGTTTTTAATGCTCTCGTGATGCGTTTGTTTGGTAACCTTAGGAAGTGCACCTTTTGCACCGACCGAGTATCTTTTGTTGGCTATGTTGTTACTCCACGAGGAATTGAAGTTGATAAAGCCAAGATTGAAGCTATTGAGAGTTGGCGCAGCCCAAAGCGGTCACACAAGTGAGGAGTTTCCTTGGCCTCGCTGGTTTCTATAGGCGTTTTGTGAGAGATTTCAGCACCATTGCTGCACCTCTCAACGAGCTTACAAAGAAGGATGTGCCTTTTGTTTGGGGTACCATACAGGAAGAAGCCTTCACGGTATTGAAAGCTAAGTTGACACATGCTCCTTTACTCCAACTTCTGATTTTAATAAGACTTTTGAGCTTGAATGTGATGCTAGTGGAATTGGATTAGGAGGTGTGTTATTACAAGATGGCAAACCTGTTGCATACTTTTACGAAAAATTGAGTGGGCCTAGTCTGAATTACTCTACTTATGATAAAGAATTATATGCTCTTGTTAGGACTTTAGAAACATGGCAACATTATTTATGGCCCAAAGAATTTGTTATACATTCGATCATGAATCTTTGAAACATATTAAAAGTCAAGCTAAACTGATATCGTAGACATGCTAAATGGGTTGAATTCATTGAGACTTTCCCTTATGTCATTAAACACAAGAAGGGTAAAGAAAATGTTATTCTTGATGCATTGTCTCGTCGCTATACTATGCTTTCACAACTTGACTTCAAAATATTTGGTTTGGAGACCATCAAAGATCAATATGTGCATGATGCTGATTTTAAAGATGTATTGCAGAATTGTAAAGAAGGAAGAATATGGAACAAGTTTGTCGTTAATGATGGATTTGTGTTCGTGCTAACAAGCTATGCATTCCAGCTAGCTCCGTTCGTCTTTTGTTGTTGCAGGAGGTGCATGGAGGAGGACTAATGGGACACTTTGGCGTGAAGAAGGCGGAGGGCGTACTTGCTACACATTTCTTTTGGCCAAAGATGAGGCAGGATGTTGGCGTTTTATTGCTCATTGCACTACATGTCAAAAAGCTAAGTCACGACTCAATCCTCATTGTTTATATATGCCTTTGCACTGTACCTAGTGTTCCTTGGGAGGATATATCTATGGACTTTGTTTTAGGTTTACCTAGAACAAAGAAGGGAGGATAACATATTTGTTGTCGTGGATAGATTCTCGAAAATGGCACACTTTATACCATGTCATAAAAGCGATGATGTTGTCAATGTTGCTGATTTGTTCTTTCGTGAAATTATTAAGCTTGCATGGTGTGCCAAATACTATTGTTTCAGATCGTGATACTAAATTTCTTAGCCACTTTTGGAGATGTTTATGGGCTAAGTTGGGGACTAAACTGCTTTTAGTACTACTTGTCACCCCAAACTGATGGACAAACTGAAGTAGTCAATAGAACATTGTCTACTATGCTTAGGGCTGTTCTAAAGAAAAATAAGAAAATGTGGGAGGAATGCTTGCCTCATATTGAATTTGCTTATAATCGTTCATTGCATTCTACTACTAAGATGTGCCCTTTTGAAGTTGTGTATGGTTTCCTACCTCGTGCACCTATTGATTTGTTGCCTCTTCCATCTTGGAGAAGGTTAATTTTGATGCTAAAGAACGTGCTGAATTGATTTTAAAAATGCATGAGTTAACTAAGGAAAACATTGGCGTATGAATGCTAAATATAAACTTCTTTGGAGATAAGGGTAGAAAACATGTTGTGTTTGCACGGAGATCTTGTTTGGTTACATTTGCGTGAGATAGATTTCTGATTTGCATAAATCAAAGCTAATGCCACGTCTTGCTGGTCCCTTTAAGGTGTTGGAGAAAGTAAATGATAATGCATATAAACTTGAGCTGCTGCAGATTTTGGGGTTAGTCCACTTTTAACATTGCAGATTTGAAGCCATATTTGGGTGAGGAAGATGAACTTCCGTCGAGGGCGACTTCATTTCAAGAAGGGAGGATGATGAGGACATCAATACCATTGTTACACCCACAGCACTGCTGCTATACATCTGAGGACCAATTACTAGAGCTCGCTCACGCCAACTAAATTACGGTACTTTCGTTTCTTGGTAATGATTCTAATGTTCATGAGAATATGATCTGCCTAAATTGGATACATTTGTTTTGCTTACAAATGAAGGGCCTAGCTTGGAGAAGGATGAACATTGGAGCAAGAACAAGCATGGAGATGATGGCATGCATAAGAGGACAAGAATGGAGTTACAAGTGATGATTTCAGGACTTTGAAGCCACCATAATGAGTGCATGAAGCCTTGGACGAAATATACAAGATGCCACTTCATAAATTTCGTCCAGAGGCTATTCTAGGTCTTGCGTCACCTTATTATTGGGCCAGGCCCATGTAATTTCGAAATACATTAGTATAGCCTATTTTTAGAGTCCGTATGTGTGGGAAACAAGAGATAGGGTTAGTTTGGACCCCTCCACCAAGGGCCACGAAATTCTCCCCTCTTCCTCCATATATACAGCCCTTAGGGCACCGTTTAGACTTTGGGTTTTGTTTAGATTAAAAGTTCGACATAGCTGCAACCCGCGTGCCGTTTGTGTTCAGCGACCGGACAAAGCGTCCACAGAACCCCACCTTGATCAATAAAGCTTTCATCTTATATTCGCAATATCCAGTTGCAATCTCAGTTTCTTGCTTGTTCTTCGTTTGCTCGCGCGAAGCAGACCTTCGTGGTCGAGTTGATCGTGCTCGGCGTGGTCAATAACCTCTCGGAGTTGGTTTAGCGATTGCTAAGCGCGGCGTCCTCGCTGCGTTCGTAGTCGGATCGTCAATCGACTTCCACCAAAGCGAAATCCACCATCTCATCGAAGGCGGGACACCTTTGCCTCTATCGGAAAGGTACGGAAACACACACGGATAGATAAATGGGGTCGTGCAACCAAGGAATGAGCACAAAATGTGGAATCCACGGAAGCGCTTCGTGTTGCACAACTCAAGAGAGGCGCTAGCATGATTGCTCAATAAGGCGAATCGACACTTGTGCACAACCTATAAGATGCAAAATGGATATTCTTTCTATCCCAAGTATGCTATGTATGTATGGTTCCCGGTGTTTATCTCAAGCATGATATCATATGATGTAGATTTTGGCATGGCTCTTATGTGCAATGGGGTATGATGCTATGGCACTTGCTCACGAGCTCTTTGCTCTCTTTTTGCTTAAAAGCTTTTTTTCTTTTTTTTTCTATGGCCACTTTTGCACAATGCACAAACCAAGATAGCAATTGTGTATATGTGGGAACAAACTTGAGGCACAATGGATGATATGATACCAAGATGATATGGTATGTATGCAATGGATGGTGGATCACTAATGTGCACAAGTAACGTTGCCGGCAATACTCAAATGGCTAGTCTCGATAGGCAAGTAATGCAAAATGGGCTAGGGGTTAACAATGCAATTGCAAGGGAATATACAAAGGTGTCGTCGAGTTTACCGTCCTTTGCAATGATGAGTGGCGGTGTTCTTGGTGTAGATACCAAGATGATGGAGACTCGTCCCTAAGTAGCCGAAACACCTTAGGAAATGGAAAAACCGCAAACTCAAAATCTCAAATGACAAATGTCAAATGGTGGTAGCGCAAAGCGGTGGTGGTTTTGCACTAGGCAAATGCGGAAGTGGAATGATGGAGATACACGTGTCGGAGTTGAAGTTGCCGTCCCTAAGTAGCCGAAACACCTTAGGAGACACAAGCCACAACTCAAACAAGCTCAAACAACAATTGGGTTAAGTTTGGGTGGCAGAAGTGTATGGTGGGCAAGGTTATGCGGAAGTGGTGGTGGTGGTTGATGAAGAAGCAATTGTCCCTAAGTAGCCGAAACACCTTAGGAGACGAGAATCACTACTCAAGCAACCACATATGCAATGGGGAACAAAATGGGTTAGGTTGCGGAAGTCGGTGGTGGTAATGCGGATGATATGGTGGAGGGCCTAGGCAAACTTGCCAAATTTCAGAAAATATGATGGAGTCAAATGAGATTGGTGGTATTTTTGTGGTATTAGGGATGTCAATAGCTTCAAAACGAGCCAAAGAACGTCAAAAACGGAGTTCGGATGAATTAGTTATGACCAAAACAAAATTCCAGCCGTGTCAGTTTCAGGGTTAACCGGACATTCGGGAGGAGGTCCGGATGATCCGGGCTAGTTCCGGATGATCCGGGAGGAAATCCGGATGATCTGGGTTCATCAGCTCCGGTTCGGGAATTTGGGCGCGTGGGGTATCCGGACGTCCGGGGGGGCGTCCAGCTGATCCGGGGGATGTCCGGATGATCCGGGAGATGGTCCGGATGATCAAGACAAATCAATCCGCTCGGGATTTGCTCGTGGAGCAATTTTTAGGCGAATTTGGGGATTTTGGGGTCAAAATTGGCGAGATTTCGTGGATGGATGGTGGGGAAACTTGGGAAATGCTAGATCCACTTGAAACCAAGCAAATCCACGGATCAAAATCAACAAAACATCATCAAACCAACAAATCACAAAAAAATTTGGGGGCTATTTTTGGTGGGGATTTTCGGATTTAGGACGAAAACAACAAAATCAAGCTAGAAAACACGGGGTAGGGGCTCCAAAAACATGATCAACGTGGCTCTGATACCATATGATGTAGGGTGGAACCCTATAGCGGCGATCTTTCACGTTTGGAGGGGATCCTACGGAGGAAACACAAAGAACACGCGGAAGCACAAGGGGAAACACGGGGAAAACGAGGGAGAAACACTCAACCAACAAGGAATCGATCACACAAGTGCTAGATCAACATACACACACGAGATCCACAAGATACATAGTCAACTAGGGTAAGGATACAAAGGTAGGCGTTCTTCTCCGAGAGGAGGTCTTGAATCCACGAGGGATCTTCCGTAAAGGGTCTTGAATCAGAGGATCTTCTCCGAAAGGCGCGGTCTCTCACGAGGAGGAGATCCGATGGATGCGAGCTCTATCTCAAAAGCGAGCTAAATCAATGCTAAGTCTCAAAGTGAGGAGAGGGGTCCTATTTATAGACTTGGGGCGAAGGGTACATGGGCTCAGCCCGCCCAGCGCCTCTCTGGCGCTGGCGGATGATCAGACGGGGTCCGGATGATCCGGGCTGGTCGGATGATCCGGGTGGTGGCGGATGAGTGGAGGCTCGGTGAGTGGCGGCGATGGGCGGATGTCGGCTCTAGGTCCGGATGATCCGGGCGGTCGGATGATCCGGGACGGGTCCGGATGATCCGGCCAGTTTGAGCCGAGTCTGTGGGCGATTTAGCCGGATCGTCCGGGACTGGGTCCGGATCGTCAAGACTCTGTCCGGATCGTCCGGGCGAGTCCGGATCATTCGGGCATCTGGTCATGGTGATTTTCCTCTCCGTCTTCATGCCGCCTTCAACCACGGTTCTCCTTGCTTCCTAGCTTCTTCATGGTCGACTCCTTGGTACCTGAGTATGCATAGTGTTTCCGTTTGAGGTAGTAACCATGTCTCATGTGAATCGAAAGGGAATTGTGAGATGAGTGATGTCACCTCGGTTTCAAGAGCTCTTGCACGTGCTCGAGTCATAGGTCCTTGTGGGGTTGAAGGTGTTGATGTAGAGTTCATGGGGATGATGGAAGGATGCTCCGCATCAAAAGGGCATTCCTGGCATCGGTCAATATATATATGGAAACGATATCTCCTCTATAGAGGACAAGAAATTTTGGGGCAATCAAGCAAAAAGCGCACGAGAAAATGAAGTACTTTCAAGGACTACCATAGAATGGACAGATGTTCACTAAAACGGTCATCATTTTGTCATTCGTAGTCCATGTCGGACCCATAAGTACTCAAACAGCTCGCGGCGAGCCCGCGAATCCAAAAAATACTCCCCGCTTGCGCTAGGAGTCTCGGAGTACCCTCAAATTCAGCCTTAAGCAGGACTTTTTGGCCTTGAAAGTCAAAGAACATCATTCGTCGCTGTTTTATAGACAAGTTTCTGAACCCATTGGCACTTCCTTTTGAAGGAAATTCGAGAGATTATGTTGCTTATAGACATTAGCCCCCCTGGTAGGGACAAGCGTACCTTTCTGCGAGATGCTCTATGATCGAGCAATCTCATTTGGCGTAAATTGAAGAAAATCCAAAGGCTATATGCCTTATTCTCCTTATTTTAGCGGATGGCATCTTTGTAACTCATGCGGCGTGAAAGCCAAGAACAAAAGGGCATTCTGGCATCGGTCGATATATATGTGGAAGCGATATCTCCTCTATAGAGGACAAGAAATTTTAGGTCGATCAAGCAAAAGCGCACAAGAAAATGAAGTACTTTCAAGGACTGCCATAGAATGGACAGATGTTCACTAAAGCGGTCATAATTTTGTCATTGAAGTCCATGTCGGACCCATAAGTACTCAAACTGCTTTCATGGCGTGTGAATCAAAAACACTCACCGCTTGCGCTAGGAGTCTCGAGTACCCTCAAATTCAGCCTTAAGCTAGACTTTTGGCCTTGAAAGTCAAAGAACATCATTAAATCGCTGTTTATAGACAAGTTTCTAAACCCATTGGCACTTCCTTTTAAAGGACATTCAAGAGATTATGGTGGTTATAGACATTAGCCCCCTAGTAGGGACAAACATACGTTTCTGCAGATGCTCTATGATCCAGGCAATCTCATTTGGCCGTAAACTGAAGAAAATCCAAAGGCTATATGCCTTATTCTCCTTATTTTAGCGGATGGCATCTTTGTAACTCATGCGGCGTGAAAGCCAAGAACAAAAGTGCATTCTGGCATTGTTCAATATATATATGGAAACGATATCTCCTCTTTAGTGATGAGGACATCAATACCATTGTTACACCCCAGCCCTATTTGCTATACATCTGAGGACCAATTACTAGAGCTCGCGCGCCAACTAAATTACGGTACTTTCGTTTCTTGGTAATGATTCTAATGTTCATGTGAATATGATGTTGCCTAAATTGGATACATTTGTTTTGCTTACAAATGAAGGGCCTAGTTTGGAGAAGGATGAACATTGGAGCAAGAACAAGCATGGAGATGATGGCATGCGCAAGGGGGACAAGAACGGAGTTACAAGTGATGATTTCAGGACTTTGATGCCACCATAATGAGTGCATGAAGCCTTGGACGAAATATACAAGATGCCACTTCATAAATTTCGTCCAGAGGCTATTTTAGGTGCTGCGTCACCTTATTATTGGGCCAGGCCCATGTAATTTCGAAATACATAAGGATAGGCTATTTTTATAGTCCGTATGTGTGGGGAAACAAGAGATAGGGTTAGTTTTGGACCCCTCCACCAAGGGCCACGAAATTCACCCCCTCTTCCTCCATATATACAGCCCTTAGGGCACCGTTTAGACTTTGGGTTTTGTTTAGATTAAAAGTTCGCCATAGCTGCAACCGCGTGCCGTTTGTGTTCAACGACCGGACAAAGCGTCCACAGAACCCCACCTTGATCAATAAAGCTTTCATCTTATATTCGCAATATCAAATTGCAATCTCAGTTTCTTGCTTGTTCTTCGTTTGCTCGCAGGAAGCAGACCTTCGTGGTCGAGTTGATCGTGCTCGGCGTGGTCAATAACCTCTCGGAGTTGGTTTAGCGATTGCTAAGGCGCGACGTCCTCGCACGTTCGTAGTCGGATCGTCAAAGTCGGCTTCCACCAAAGCGAAATCCACCATCTCATCGAAAGACAGGACACCTTTGCCTCTATCATTTAGAGGACAAGAAATTTTGGGGCAATCAGGCAAAAAGCGCACGAGAAAATGAAGTACTTTCAAGAACTGCCATAGAAAGGACAGATGATCACTAAAAGGGTCATAATTTTGTCATTCGGAGTCCGTGTCGGACCCATAAGTACTCAAACTGCTTTCATGGCGGTATGTGAATCAAAAATACTCCCGCTTGCGCGGGAGGCCGGAGTACCCTCAAATTCAGCCTTAAGCAGGACTTTTTGTACGAAAGTCAAAGAACATCATTAAATCATTGTTTTTGGACAAGTTTACGAACCCATTGGCACTTCTTTTTGAAGGAAATTCGAGTGATTATGTTGCTTATAGACATTATCCCAGCTGGTAGGGACAAATGTACCTTTGTGCAGATGCTCTATGATCCGGGCAATCTCATTTGGCGTAAATTGAAGAAAATCCAGTGACTATATGCCTTATTCTCCTTGTTTTCGCGGATGGCATCTTTGTAACTCTTGGCGTGAAAGCCAAGAACAAAAGGGCATTCTGGCATCGGTCAATATGTATGTGGAAGCGATATCTCCTCTATAGAGGACAAGAAATTTTAGGGCAATCGGCAAAAAAAGCGCGAGAAAATGAAGTACTTTTAAGGCGCCATAGAATGGACAGATGTTCACTAAAGCGGTCATAATTTTGTCATTGGTCCATGTCGGACCCATAAGTACTCAAACTGCTTTCATGGCGGCGGTGAATCAAAAATACTCCCGCTTGCACGAGAGTCTGGGTACCCTCAAATTCAGCCTTAAGCAGGACTTTTTGGCTCTGAAAGTCAAAGAACATCATTCATCGCTGTTTTATAGACAAGTTTATGAACCCATTGGCACTTCCTTTTGCAGGAAATTCGAGAGATTATGTGGCTTATAGACATTAGCCCCCCTGGTAGGGACAAACGTACCTTTCTGCAGATGTTCTATGATCCGGGCAATCTCATTTGGCCGTAAATTGAAGAAAATCCAGTGACTATATGCCTTATTCTCCTTGTTTTCGCGAGGATGGCATCTTTGTAACTCATGCGGCGTGAAAGCCAAGAACAAAAGGGCATTCTGGCATCGGTCGATATATATGTGGAAGCGATATCTCCTCTATAGAGGACAAGAAATTTTAGGTCAATCGGGCAAAAGCATGCGAGAAAATGAAGTACTTTCAAGGGCGCCATAGAATGGACGGATCTTCACTAAAATGGTCATAATTTTGTCATTGAGTCCATATCGGACCCATAAGTACTCAAACTGCTTTCATGGCGAACACGCGAATCAAAAATACTACCGCTTGCGCCAGGAGGCCGGAGTACCATCAAATTTAGCCTTAAGCAGGACTTTTTGTACGAAAGTCAAAGAACATCATTAAATCATTGTTTTATAGACAAGTTTACGAACCCATTGGCACTTCCTTTTGATGGAAATTTGAGAGATTATGTTGCTTCTGGACATTAGCCCCCTGGTAGGGACAAGCGTACCTTCTGCGGATGCTCTATGATCCGAGCAATCTCATTTGGCGTAAATTGAAGAAAATCCAAAGGCTATATGCCTTATTCTCCTTATTTTAGCGGACGGCATCTTTGTAACTCATGCGCGTGAAAGCCAAGAACAAAAGTGCATTCCTGGCATTGTTCAATATATATATGGAAACGATATCTCCTCTTTAGTGATGAGGACATCAATACCATTGTTACACCCACAGCCCTATTTGCTATACATCTGGGACCAATTACTAGAGCTCGCGCACGCCAACTAAATTACCAGGTACTTTCGTTTCTTGGTAATGATTCTAATCTTCATGAGAATATGATGTTGCCTAAATTGGATACATTTGTTTTGCTAACAAATGAAGGGCCTAGCTTGGAGAAGGATGAACATTGGAGCAAGAACAAGCATGGAGATGATGGCATGCGCAAGGGGGACAAGAACGGAGTTATAAGTGATGATTTCAGGACTTTGAAGCCACCATAATGAGTGCATGAAGCCTTGGACGAAATATACAAGATGCCACTTCATAAATTTCGTCCAGAGGCTATTTTAGGTGCTGCGTCACCTTATTATTTGGCCAGGCCCATGTAATTTCGAAATACATAAGGATAGGCTATTTTTATAGTCCGTATGTGTGGGGAAACAAGAGATAGGGTTAGTTTTGGACCCCTCCACCAAGGTGACGCAGCTTAGGGACGGCAACTTCAACTCCGACTAGTGTATAGCCCATCATTCCACTTCCGCATAGCCTAGTGCAACACCACCTCCGCTTTTCGCTACCACCATTTGACATTTGTCATTTGAGATTTTGAGTTCGCGGTTTTTCCGTTTCCTAAGGTGTTTCGGCTACTTAGGGACGAGTCTCCATCATCTTGGTATCTACACCAAGAACACCGCCACTCATCATCGCAAAGGACGGTAACCTCGATGACACCTTTGTATATTCCCTTGCAATTGCATTGTTAACCCCTAGCCCATTTTGCGTTACTTGCCTATCGAGACTAGCCATTTGAGTATTGCCGGCAACGTTACTTGTGCACATTAGTGGTCCATACCTTCCATAGCATACATACCATATCATATTGGTATCATATCATCCATTGTGCCTCAAGTTTGTTCCCGCATATACACAATTGCTATCTAGGTTTGTGCATTGTGCAAAAGTGGCCATAGAAAAAAAACTTTTAAGCAAAAGAGAGCAAAGAGCTCGTGAGCAAGTGCCATAGCATCATACCCATTGCACATAATATTGTCAAATCTACATCATATGATATCATGCTTGAGAGAAACACCGGGAACCATACATACATAGCATACTTGGGATAGAAAGAATATACATTTTGCATCTTATAGGTTGTGCACAAGTGTCGTATCCGCCTATTGAGCAATCGTGCTAGCGTCTCTCTTGAGTTGTGCAACACACAGCGTTTTGGTGGATTCCACATTTGAGCTCATTCCTTGGTTGCACGACCCCATTTATCTATCCGTGTGTGTGTTTCCGTGTGCCATTCTTTGCTATTGGTCCATTTGTCTCACTTGCGAATTTGTGAATCTCTTTCAACATTATTGACTCTTGCTAACATTTTGCATTAAATTTTTGTGCCACTATCCTCACGAGCTCCACTATAAGCTTTACGTGTGTAGGTGTGAGAATCGACAAGGATCGGTACCAATAGTGCTATTTCATTGTCCACATTTGAGTGAACTTGATTCATCTTCAACTTTGGTCAAAGGTACATTGGTATACGTTCTTCTCTTTCTCCCACTCATATTTGCTCGAGTCTTGTGATGGATAGGCAAGGCATTCCCTCTCCGGTCTACGACAACAACGACGGGCGTGACCAACTACACTCCAAAGTGTCTAACCTCGATCTACAACGACAAGTGCAAGGCGCACAATCAAGATTGCGAGAGCGCATCGAGAACATATCCATCGACATTCGTCACTCCGAAGCAAGAAGAAGGGACTACATCGACAAGAAGCTTGCCGCACATAAAGAGGAGCAAGATGCAAGGATAGAAGAGATTCGGGCCTTGATCAAATCTTCTTCCACTTCATCATCCTCAAGACGACGACGGTCAAGCCACAAGTCTTCGGAGCGCGAAAAAGATGCAAGTGCAAATCGTCCTCGTCCACATCTACATGGCGATCATCATCACGTTCATGATCCACATCGCCATGAAGGCCAAGTCACCTCCAAGCAACATGTGCACGACGACGACGAACGACATCTACTACGAGCTCAAGCACGACAACGACATCATCATCATGAAGATGCTCCACAAGCGCAAATGCACAAGTCCCAACAAGACCTACATCACGCCAAGTCCAAGCTTCAAGAGCACAAAAGAATACCGCAAGATGACCATCACCAAGACGGCACTACGGCTAGACCAACCACTTTGGCATCTTAGCCAAGTGCTATCAAGGCATCTTAAGCCTTTGGATGTCGGCATCTTCGCCTACTTCCACGAAATGCGCCTACATCGACTTCATCAAGTCTAAGGCGACCAACTACAGTGAGGCGACACTTCCATCTTGAAGCCCCTCAAGGAAGATGGCGAGCATGGGAACTCCCTTGGTCATGGAGGCGAGCTATGAGGTGCCACATCATATGGGCCTCCAACAACAAGACAACGACGAGAAGGTCGAGCAAGGGCCATCCTTTGACCACGGCGATAGAAGTTGAGCATGGAGACATTTGCACCTACACCTCTCCGACACCCACATATGTAGAGATGCCCCAAGTGCCATGTGAGGAGAGCCACCAACCCATGAGTGAGATGGTGACTCCACCATATGTGACATTGAGAGCATTTCTTTTGGCGGATGAGTGTGACCACCACTAGCCCCACACATGAGAGCATGCCACACATCCTAGGTGAGGTTGGCGCCATTTGGTGACTCCACCAACCATAAGGTGAGAGCACCCTTGAGGAATGAGTGAGCCACAACACTTAGTGAGTGAGGTAGTTGACAAGGCATGTGAGGCCACTATGATTTCTAACGCCTTAACCTCTACTCCCTCATGTTTTCTTCTTTGGTGCTAGGTCTCCTACATGGCAGCAGGCCTACCATTGATGAGTCCATACCTCCTATGGAGCAGCGATGGCCATGAAGGGCGATGATGCACCACCCACATGGTTCCATCAAGATGAAGATGACAACGATATGATCTTCAACACCTCACCTACAACACATGGCGACCTTCCAATGGTAACATAGGTGATGGTGCTTCTCTTGTCCCACTAGCGGACGCTCTTGACAATGATTGCTCCCATGATGTTGACCCACCTATTACCATGCTTCATGCTAGTGAAACTCCTTCATGCCTTGACTTACCTATTAATGCTGAATATGATGATGAGCATGTTGAGTTGACTAGTTGTGATGCTATGCTTCATAGGATATCATGTGAAAATTCTATTGGTCACTTCATGTTTGACAATCCATTGAACTTGTCATATGCTATGAGTGAGATCTCCCATATTGCATCCTACAATCTCAACATAGTAACTATGCATGCCCCATTAAAATCAATCCCATTTGCACTTTTGGCATAGATGGCGAGATGATGGTCATTGGCTTTTTTTTCATGTGATGATATTGCCATGCTTCCTTTACATGATTTGCAATTCATCCAATATGTCATGCCATGATCACATTGTTCCAAATCTGCATTCTTTTGGATGTGATCAATATTCTCCACGTGATGTTGCTACTCATGCTCATGAGGAGACCCCCATAGTTTCCTCGTACATATTAGGAGATCTTGATGCATTTCATACTTTGCATGATCCCCATGATAGTGTACACCTTATGCATTCCATGAATAACAATGCTCTAGATATTTCTCATGATGCATTACACAATTTGAGTCTCCATTATGTGATACATAATAACAAATCTCTCATGATGGATGACATGTTTCTATATCACGCATCTCATTTATTTGAGCGTTGGATATTTGGTGCTAACAAACACACGCACGTGCGCATCATGATGGATGATGTGTACATTTACCACGCACACACAATTTTCCCTTTGTCTTGGTTTTGTGTAGGTACTCATGTATACTCGTCAACCTCCCAATCCCAAGAGTTGTGCCAAGCGAGCTCTTGAAATGCTTGATGCTTTGGGATCCGTGGACTATCCTCACCACCGTCCCCTTCGCGCAAGGACTACGCGCAACTCCTCTACTTGGCTCTCACGCAGCTATGGGCCATTTACCACTTGTCACCTTATGCTCATTTTACCGTGTTCACTTTGCATGCTCTGCTTGCTTCTATGCCTTTGCCATGCAATTGTGACCCTTGCTTGCATTTACCCATGATGAACCATTATGATATCCCATTGTGTATTTGCATGCTTGGTGGAGATCCTTGTTGCTATTGCCATGTTTATCATGTGCCCCATACTATTGATGCTTGTTGTGTTGGGAGAGTCATGATGCCCCATTGCTATTTACATATGGTCTCTCGCCAATACATTGATGACATTTTACTCATATCGTGCTTTCATGCTTGCGCTATGACATGTGAATTAGTCATGCCCACTATTTGCACACATGACATGCTTGCCATGATTCCTCCTAGTATGTTGCATCTTCGCACTACTAGCTTGCTTGACTTGATCACTATGATTGCTTGCTATGTTGCATCACCCATGTTCCACTATTACTTGCTTTCTTGGGTTGATGACATATATGCTCATGCCTCTCACTTGATTTGTCATGATCATTGTCTCTTGTCTCCATTAGTTGCATCTCTCATATCACCTTGTATTGAGTGCCAACTTGCTATGCTTATTGATCTTGGAGACTTGGACACTATACTTGTGATGCATGCTTGTTTGATTGAGCCTCTCGTATTTGGATGTTCTTACATCATATGCCTCCATACTTTGAAATGCTCCCTTGTACTTTCTTATGATGAGCATGATGCATACACTTGTTGGGTATCTTACCTCACGAATGATAGGCGTTGCATTTGCACTAACCCCATTTGTTTTTCAGTGTTTGCCATGTACTTTCATTTTGGAGGATTCACAAGGCGGTGCCGTTATCGACAACTTCGGTCATGTGAAGGCATACGATGTGTGACACCAACATATTCGACATTCTCCTAAAGGTGAACTCCTTCCCTTTGAGCCATCCTCAAGTTTGCATATTGGATGGGTCACTCTTTCGTGTTGTTTCCTTCTTGTTGTCTACATGTTACATCTATTGGATGGAGGAGCAACATTAGAGATTGGCTCTATGGACCTTCACATTGAGGAGCGCTCGCACTTATTGGATGCACCTTCGGCACTCCACTCATGCCTCGACATCGAGCTTTGGTACACCAACACCTCCATATTTGTTGATTGTGCTCATACTTGTCATGCTCGATGGACATATCATGCTCACCACAAGTTTGCACCTCATGCATGGGTTGACTATGATTGCCTTGTTGCATCTTGTATTCCGTGTCATCCATGATATATGAGCTTGTTCACTTCCTTAGCAAATTTGTTGTGATCTTCCTTGATGCCATATTCATACATCATGATCATATTGCCCACCATCAATTGCATGATAACATATACATATTGAGCATTCATTGCCATGTTCATGCTTTTGATGCACCATCCCATTATGACATCATTTTGCACAATGGTAGAATTTGTCGCTTTGTGCACCATGCTAATTATCACATGAATTCTTTGCATATCATTCTATATCATCTTGATAAGCTTCATGCGCTTTGTCACGCACTATCCCTTCCATGCGGACTCACGCAATTGATGGACACTTTGTGTGCGCTAACCATTGTATTTCAAGTGTACTTTTGTGTTTGCTCATTTTGCATGTACCACATACCGGAGACACCTTGGAGTACTTGGATTGCGCAAAGCCTTCACCTACATACCACAACAAGTCCGTCCACGACACCCGTTTCCATGGTGATGAGGATCACGATCCGAGTCGGATCTTTCCCAAGGGGGATATGATGCGGAGCATCCCGTTCATCCCCATGTACCTCCGACTACTCTCCAAGCCCCAAGAGGACATATGAAGAGACCTCGAACACCGCCATTGGACACAAGGTGAATTCACTCCTCTTGAACCGTCACTTTACGCATATGAGACATGGCTACTACCTCATGCGTGGACCTTGCATACACTCGGTACAACCAAGATGACCATGGAGAATCCAGGACCAAGGCCAAGCATGGAAGAAAGGCGGAAGAAAGGAGAAGAAGAAGGCGGGCGGCTGTTGGAGCAGGCGGACATCCGGACCGCCGTCCGGATCATCCGGTCGGCCGGATCATCCGGACCCTCCGGATCATCCGGGTAATGGCGCCGAAGACAACGAAGCTCCTCGGCGGCCGGATCATCCGGATGGTCGCCCGGATCATCCGGACCCCGACACCGGATCATCCGGGCCACCATCCGGATCATCCGGACCCGCTTTGTGTCTTGTGACTTGGCTGAGCCCATGTACCCCTCGCCCCTAGTCTATAAATAGGACCCCCTCTCCTCACTTTGAGACTTAGCGTTGATTTATCTCAAGTTAGAGATAGAGCTACGCTCATCTATCGGATCTCCTCGTGAGAGACCGCGGCCTCTTCGGAGAAGATCCTCTCGGATACAAGACCCCTTCTGGGAAGATCCCTCGTGGATTCAAGGCCTCCTCTTGGAGATGAGCGGTTCCTTTGTATCCTTACCCTAGTTGACTATGTATCTTGTGGATCTCATGTGTGTATGTTGATCTAGCACTTGTGTGATCGATTCCTTGTTGGTTGAGTGATTCTCTCCCGTTTTCCCCGTGTTTCCCCTCGTGCTTCCGCGTGTTCTTCTTGTTTCCTCCGTAGGATCCTCCAAGCGTGAAAGATCGGCGAATTAGGGTTACACCTACATCACAAAATCCCCAAATTCCGCCCCAAAATCGGACTCCACGAGCAAATCCGGCGGATTGACCATCCGGATCATCCG
Source organism: Aegilops speltoides (assembly GCA_021437245.1). NCBI lineage: Eukaryota > Viridiplantae > Streptophyta > Magnoliopsida > Poales > Poaceae > Aegilops > Aegilops speltoides. The sequence goes on from JAHHZJ010002654.1 coordinate 61,865, forward strand.
GACCATCTTCGGATCATCCGGACCTCACCGGATCATTTGGGCGCCCCGGACGTCCGGATAAATCGCACACCAGAAAACAGAACCGCGCAGCGAACCCGGATCATCAGTTTCCTCCCGGATCATCCGGACCTCCTCCCGGATCATCCGGTTAACCCTGACACTGACTCGGCTGAAATCTTGTTTTGGCCGTAACTAATTCATCGAACTCCGATTTTGACGTTCTTTAGCTCGTTTTGAAGCTCTTGACATCCCCCATCCCACAAAAATACCACCAACATCATTTGACTCCATCATATTTTTTGAAATTTGGCAAGTTTGCCTAGGCCTTCCACCATATCATCCGCATAGCCACCACCGACTTCCGCAACCTAACCCATTTTGCTCCCCATAGCATTTGAGGTTCTTTGAGTAGTGACTTGAGTCTCCTAAGGTGTTTGACTACTTAGGGACGGTTGCTTCTTCATCAACCACCACCACCACCACTTGACATAACCTTCCCACCATACACTTGAGCAACCCAACTTAACCCAATTGTTGTTTGAGCTTGTTGAGTTGTGGCTTGTGTCTCCTAAGGTGTTTGACTACTTAGGGACGGCAACTTCAACTCCGACTCGTGCATAGCCCATCATTCCCTCCGCATTGCCTAGTGCAACACCACCACCGCTTTCCGCTACCACCATTTTGACATTTGTCATTTGAGATTTTGAGTTTGCGGTTTTTCCGTTTCCTAAGGCTACTTAGGGACGAGTCTCCATCATCTTGGTATCTACACCAAGAACACCGCCACTCATCATCGCAAAGGACGGTAACCTCGACGACACCTTTGTATATTCCCTTACAATTGCATTGTTAACCCCTAGCCCATTTTGCGTCACTTACCTATCGAGACTAGCCATTTGAGTATTACCGGCAACGTTACTTGTGCACATTAGTGATCCACCATTCCATTGCATACATACCATATCATATTGGTATCATATCATACATTATGTCACAATATCGTTCCCGCATATACACAATAGCTACCTTGGTTTGTGCATTGTGCATAAGTGGCCATTGAAAAAAAAACCTTTTAAGCAAAAAAAAAGAGAGCAAAGAGCTCGTGAGCAAGTGCCATAGCATCATACCCATTGCACATAAGATTGTCAAATCTACATCATATGATATCATGCTTGAGAGAAACACGGGGAACCATACATACATAGTATACTTGGGATAGAAAAAAATATCCATTTGCATCTTATAGGTTGTGCTGGCTGTCGTATCCGCCTATTGAGCAATCGTGGTAGCGTCTCTCTTGAGTTGTGCAACACAAGCGTTTTGGTGGATTCCACATTTTGAGCTCATTCCTTGGTTGCACGACCCCATTTATCTATCCTTGTGTGTGTTCCCGTGTGCCATTCTTTGCTATTGGTCCATTTGTCTCACTTGCGAATTTGTGAATCTTTTTCAACATTATTGACTCTTGCTAACATTTTGCATTAAATTTTTGTGCCACTATCCTCACGAGCTCCACTATAAGCTTTACTTGTGTAGGTGTGAGGACCGACAAGATTGGTACCAATAGTGCTATTTCATTGTCCACATTTGAGTGAACTTGATTAATCTTCAACTTTGGTCAAAGGTACATTGGTATCGTTCTTCTCTTTCTCCCACTCATATTTGCTCGAGTCTTGTGATGGATAGGCAAGGCATTCCCTCTACGGTCTCTGACAACAACGATGGCGTGAACAACTACATCTCCAAAGCGTGTATCTTGATCTACAACGACAAATGCAAAGCGCACAATCAAGATTGCAAGCGCGCCGAGAACATCTCCATCGACATTCGTCACTCGAAGCAAGGAAAAGGGACTACATCGACAAGAAGCTTGCCGCACATAAAGAGGAGCAAGATGCAAGGATGGAGGAGATTAGAGCCTTGATCAAGTCTTCTTCCCTTCATCATCCTCAAGGCGGCGACAGTCAAGCCACAAGTCTTGAGGCCGCGAAAAAAGATGCAAGTGCAAATCGTCCTCGTCCACATCTACATGGCGATCATCATCACGTTCACGATCCACATCGCCATGAAGGCCAAGTCACCTCAAGCAACATGTGCACGATGACGACGAGCGACATCTACTACGAGCTCAAGCACGACAACGACATCATCATCATGAAGATGCTCCACAAGGGCAAATGCACAAGTCCCAACAAGACCTACTTCACGCCAAGTCCAAGCTTCAAGAGCACAAAAGAAGACCGCGAGGCGACCACCACCAAGATGGCGCTACGGCTACATCAACCACTTGACATCTTAGCCAAGTGTTCTCAAGGCATCTTCGCCTTTGGACGTCGACATCTTCGCCTACTTCCCACGAAATGCGCCTACATCGACTTCATCAAGTCCAAGGCGACTACCTACAGTGAGGCGACACTTCCATCTTGAAGCCCCCAAGGAAGATGGCCGAGTGATAGAGGCGGAGGTGTCGATCTTTCGATGAGATGATAACTATCGATTTGGTGAAGATGACTTTGACGATCCGACTACAAGCGTGCCGACGTTGCGCCTTAGCAATCGCTAAACCAATTCCGATGGGTTATTGACCATTTGGAGCACAATCAACGACCATGAAGGTCTATTCACGCAAGCAATCGAAGAACCAGCAAGAATATGATAAAAGCAATCTGAATATTGCGGTATATATGAAGTATTGATAAAGGTGGGGATCCGTGGCGATCTTGGTGCAGTCGTTGGACACAAGCGAAGTACGCGAAGTTGCAATGGCTAACTTTAACTAAACAAATCCCAAAGTCTAAGCGGTGCCCTAAGGGCTGTATATATGGAGGAAGAGGGGTGAATTTCGTGGCCCTTGGTGGAGGGTCGAAACTAACCCTATCTCTTGTTTCCCACACATACGGACTCTAAAATAGCCTATACTAATGTATTTCGAAATTACATGGGCTGGCCCAATAATAAGGTGACCAGCACCTAGAATAGCCTCTGGACGAAATTTATGAAGTGGCATCTTGTATATTTCGTCCAAGGCTTCATGCACTCATTATGGTGGCTTCAAAGTCTGAAATCATCACTTGTAACTCCATTCTTGTCCCCCTTTGCATGCCATCATCTCCATGCTTGTTCTTGCTCCAATGTTCATCCTTCTCCAAGCTAGGCCCTTCATTTGTAGAAAACAAATGTATCCAATTTAAGCAGCATCATATTCTCATGAACATTAGAATCATTACCAAGAAAGCGAAAGTACTGGTAATTTAGTTGGCGTCTTGTGAGCTCTAGTAATTGGTCCGTATGTATAGCGGCGAGGGGCTGTGGGCGTAACAATTGTATTGATGTCCTCATCATCCTCCCTTCTTGAAATGAAGTCGCCCTCGGCGAAAGTTCATCTTCCTCACCCAAATATGGCTTCAAATCTGCAATGTTAAAGTGGGACTAACCCCAAAATCTGTAGGCAGCTCAAGTTTATATGCATTATCATTTACTTTCTCCAACACCTTAAAGGGACCAGCAGCACGTGGCATTAGCTTTGATTTGCGCAAATCAGAAATCTATCCTTACGCAAATGTAACCAAACAAGATCTCGGTGCAAACACAACACGTTTTCTACCCTTATCTCCAGCAAGTTTATATTTAGCATTCATCGCTCAATGTTTTCCTTAGTTAACTCATGCATTTTAAAATCAATTCAGCACGTTCTTTAGCATCAAAATTAACCTTCTCCGAAGATGGAAGAAGCGACAAATCAATAGGTGCACGGTAGGAAACCATATACAACTTCAAAAGGGCACATCTTAGTAGTAGAATGCAATGAGCGATTATAAGCAAATTCAATATGAGGCAAGCATTCCTCCCACATTTTCTTATTATTCTTTAGAACAGCCCTAAGCATAGTAGACAATGTTCTATTGACTACTTGGTTTGTCCATCGGTTTGGGGGTGACAAGTAGTACTAAAAGCAGTTTAGTCCCCAACTTAGCCCATAAACATCTCCAAAAGTGGCTAAGAAATTTAGTATCACGATCTGAAACAATAGTATTTGGCACACCATGCAAGCGAATAATTTCACGAAAGAACAAATCAGCAACATTGTGACATCATCGCTTTTATGACATGGTATAAAGTGTGCCATTTTAGAGAATCTATCCACGACAACAAATATGCTATCCCTCCCTTCTTTGTTCTAGGTAAACCTAAAACAAAGTCCATAGATATATCCTCCCAAGGAACACTAGGTACAGAGCAAAGGCATATATAAACCATGAGGATTGAGTCGTGACTTAGCTTTTTGACATGTAGTGCAGCGAGCAATAAAAGCGCTCAACATCCGTCTCATCTTTGGCCAAAAGAAATGTGTAGCAAATCGTCCTCCGTCTTCTTCACGCCAAAGTGTCCCATTAGTCCTCCTCCATCGCCTCCTGCAACAACAAAAGGCGAGCGGAGCTAGCTGGAATGCATAGCTTGTTGTACGGAACACAAATCCATCATTAACGACAAACTTGTTCCATGTTCTTCCTTCTTTACAATTCTGCAATACATCTTTAAAATCAGCATCATGCACATATTGATCTTTGATGGTCTCCAAACCAAATATTTTGAAGTCAAGTTGTGAAAGCATAGTATAGCGACGAGACAATGCATCAAGCAATAACATTTTCTTTACCCTTCTTGTGTTTAATGACATAAGGGAAAGTCTCAATGAATTCAACCCATTTAGCATGTCTACGATTCAGTTTAGCTTGACTTTTAATATGTTTCAAAGATTCATGATCAGAATGTATAACAAATTCTTTGGGCCATAAATAATGTTGCCATGTTTCTAAAGTCCGAACAAGAGCATATAATTCTTTATCATAAGTAGAGTAATTCAGACTAGGCCCCTCAATTTTTGAGAAAAGTATGCAACAGGTTTGCCATCTTGTAATAACACACCTCTAATCCAATTCCACTAGCATCACATTCAAGCTCAAAAGTCTTATTAAAATCAGGAAGTTGGAGTAAAGGGCATGTGTCAACTTATCTTTCAATACCGTGAAGGCTTCTTCATGCGGTACCCCAAACAAAGGCACATCCTTCTTTGTAAGCTCATTGAGAGGTGCAGCAATGGTGCTGAAATCTCTCAAAGCGCCTATAGAAACCAGCGAGGCCAAGGAAACTCCTCACTTGTGTGACCGTTTTGGGCTGCGGCCAACTCTCAATAGCTTCAATCTTGGCTTTATCAACTTCAATTCCTGTGGAGTAACAACATAGCCAAGAAAAGATACTCGGTCGGTGCAAAAGGTGCACTTCCCAAGGTTACCAAACAAGCGTGCATCACGTAGAGCATTAAAAACAACGCGTAAATGTTCCAAATGTTCTTCCAAAGATTTGCTATAAATCAGTATATCATCAAAATAGACTACCACAAATCGTCCAATGAAAGCACGTAAAACTTAGTTCATTAATCTCATGAAAGTACTAGGTGCATTAGTTAACCCAAAAGGCATGACTAACCACTCATATAATCCAAACTTAGTTTTAAATGCTGTTTTCCATTCATCTCCCAATTTCATACGAATTTGATGGTATCCACTCATAAATCAACTTTGGAGAATATTGTAGAACCACTCAATTCACCAAGCATATCATCTAGCCTAGGAATAGGGTGGCGATAACGAATTGTAATATTATTAATGCCTCTACAATCAACACACATCGTGACGTACCATCCTTTTTGGCACTAGAATAATAGGAACAGCACAAGGACTAAGGGATTGGCGTATATAACCTTTGTCGAGCAGCTCACATGCTTGACGCATAATCTCCTTCGTCTCCTCTGGATTGATGCGGTATGGTGTGCGGTTGGGTAATGATGCACGGGAATTAAGTCAATTTGATGCTCAATCCCTCGAATAGGTGGTAATCCGGTGGCACGTCTTGTGGAAAGAGCGTCGGCGAACTCTGCAAAATGTTAGTGACAGCGGGGGCAAAGAGGAAAACCGTCCTCGAATGAAAATAATGCCTCTTTGCACACAAAAGCATAGCAAACAGATTTGCTAAAATCTAGCTCATCAATATCAGATTTAGTGGCAAGTAAACATGCACTTTTCAATTTAATTTGAAACAACACTAGATGGTTTACTATTAGGCTTCATATGTTGCTCAAATTCTTTTGCCACAATCTGATTTTCACTCTTATTTTTCTCGTGTTTTGCTTTATTAGCTCTATTAATATCATCTTTCAAAATGGACTCAGAGTCATAGGAAGCAAAGTAATATTTTTATCCTTATGAACAAGAGTATCTTGATTGTTTCTACCATGGTGTCAAATTTTTATCAAATTGCCATAGTCGACCAAGTAATAAAGGCGATGCTTGCATAGGTACCACATCACAATCAACATAATCAGCATATGTAGAGATACTAAAATGCACCACGAGCGATCGTGTTACCTTAACCTTGCAGCTGTTGTTGAACCATTGGATGTAGTAAGGATGTGGATGTGGTCTTGTGGTGAGAGATAGCTTCTCCACCATCTCCATGCTAGCCAAGTTGTTGCAGCTCCCTCCATCTATGATGGGCGAATAGAGCGTTCCTTCACAACTCCTTTGTATGGAACAAATTATGCCTCTGATTTTGCTCGACTTGTGTAACCTGCACACTCAAAACACGTTGAGCAACTAAACATTCATACTGTCGGCATCTTGACAGCCATGTATAGTGTCTCATGATCAGAATCATCTCCACCGTGTTCCTCATTTGTAATAAGAGCCAAAGTCTCCTCATCATAGTCACTAGCAGACTCATACCCACCATCCTCGGTAGCAATCATCACTGCGCTGAGATTTGCATTCTCTCTGTAAAATGTCCTCTTCCCTTACATGACGACAAATAATATCACTTGTGTGCCCTGTTGGCGCCATGGAAGAAGAAGAACTCTGTGCAGGCCAGCGGGTGTGCTCTTGGCAGATAGTGGTGGTTGTGCTGCTTTCTTGTATCACGGTTGGAGGTGGCTTTGAAGGAGGTGATGGTGCAATGGAAGTAGATGAAGCACGTGGTGTCCATGATGAAGGTCGACTGCGAGAAAAGTTAGTGCGGCGCCAATGCATCGATCCTGCACTTCACGTTCGACTTTACAAGCAAGATGGAATAAGCAGTGATATTATTATAATCCTTATAGTCTAGAATGGTCTGAATCTCTCTATTTAATCCACCCAGAAAACGTGCAAGCATAGCTTCATTCTTGATAGAGGCGGGGTGTCCCGTCTTTCGATGAGATGGTGGATTTCGCTTTGGTGGAAGTCGACTTTGACGATCCGACTACGAACATGCGAGGACGTCGCGCCTTAGCAATCGCTAAACCAACTCCGAGAGGTTATTGACCACGCCGAACACGATCAACGACCACGAAGGTCATTTCCTGTGAGCAAGCGAAGAACAAGCAAAAGCTGAGATTGCAATCTGGATATTGCGAATATAAGATGAAAGCTTTATTGATCAAGGTGGGGTTACGTGGCGCCTTTATGCAGTCGTTGAACACAAGCGAAATGCAGCGAAGTTGCAGCTATGGCGAACTTTTAATCTAAACAAAACCCAAGTCTAAGCGGTGCCCTAAGGGCTGTATATATGGAGGAAGAGGGGTGAATTTCGTGGCCCTTGGTGGAGGGTCGAAACTAACCCTATCTCTTGTTTCCCCACACATCGGACTCTAAAATAGCCTATACTAATGTATTTCGAAATTACATGGGCCTGGCCCAATAATAAGGTATTGCACACCTAGAATAGCCTATGGACGAATATTATGAAGTGGCATCTTGTATATTTCGTCCAAGGCTTCATGCACTCCTTATGGTGGCTTCAAAGTCCTGAAATCATCACTTGTAACTCCGTTCTTGATCCTTAGCATGCCATCAACTCCATGTGTGTTCTTGCTCCAATGTTCATCCTTCTCCAAGCTAGGCCCTTCATTTGTAAGCAAAACAAATGTATCCAATTTAAGCGACATCATATTCTCATGAACATTAGAATCATTACCAAGAAGCGAAAGTACACGGTAATTTAGTTGGCGTCTTGTGAGCTCTAGTAATTGGTCCGGTATGTATAGCAGCGAGGGGGCTGTGGGTGTAACAATGGTATTGATGTCCTCATCATCCTCCCTTCTTGAAATGAAGTCGTCCTCGACGGAAGTTCATCTTCCTCACCAAATATGGCTTCAAATCTGCAATGTTAAAAGTGGGACTAACCCCAAAATCTGCGAGGCAGCTCAAGTTTATATGCATTATCATTTACTTTCTCCAACACCTTAAAGGGACCAGCAGCACGTGGCATTAGCTTTGATTTGCGCAAATCGGAAATCTATCCTTACGCAAATGTAACCAAACAAGATCTCGGTGCAAACACAACATGTTTTCTACCCTTATCTCCGGCAAGTTTATATTTAGCATTCATCGCTCAATGTTTTCCTTAGTTAACTCATGCATTTTAAAATCAATTCAGCACGTTCTTTAGCATCAAAATTAACCTTCTCCGAAGATGGAAGAAGCGACAAATCAATAGGTGCGAGGTAGGAAACCATACACAACTTCAAAAGGGCACATCTTAGTAGTAGAATGCAATGAGCGATTATAAGCAAATTCAATATGAGGCAAGCATTCCTCCCACATTTTCTTATTATTCTTTAGAACAGCCCTAAGCATAGTAGACAATGTTCTATTGACTACTTCAGTTTATCCATCGGTTTGGGGTGACAAGTAGTACTAAAAAGCAGTTTAGTCCCCAACTTAGCCCATAAACATCTCCAAAAGTGGCTAAGAAATTTAGTATCACGATCTGAAACAATAGTATTTGGCACACCATGCAAGCGAATAATTTCACGAAAGAACAAATCAGCAACATTGACGACATCATCGCTTTTATGACATGGTATAAAGTGTGCCATTTTGAGAATCTATCCACGACAACAAATATGCTATCCTCCTTCTTTGTTCTAGGTAAACCTAAAACAAAGTCCATAGATATATCCTCCCAAGGAACACTAGAGTGCAGGCAAAGGCATATATAAACCATGAGGATTGAGTCGTGACTTAGCTTTTTGACATGTAGTGCAGTTGAGCAATAAAGCGCTCAACATCCGTCTCATCTTTGGCCAAAAGAAATGTGTAGCAAGTCGTCCTCCGTCTTCTTCACGCCAAAGTGTCCCATTAGTCCTCCTCCATGCGCCTCCTGCAACAACAAAA
>JAHHZJ010002655.1:0-30906 GCA_021437245.1 Aegilops speltoides
TATGGAGAGATAAGGAAACCGCTCCACTATATACATAGTCAAGATGGGCCAGCCTACACGGTTGCTTGTTGGGGTTGCTCTCTTCACACTCTCTCGCACAAAATGATCGTGGCCACATCTCTAACATCCGGTGGATCACGTCCACTTGGGGAAGGGTGGATGCTTAGTGTAGATGCGGTGGTGGCCACGACATGGCGAAACCCACTTGTCGGCACGCCCCGATCAGGGGTCCCCGCCGTTCTCTCTCACAAAGCCGGTGAGGTTGCCTTCGTCCCTTGCTCCTTTGCCGCGATGTGGGCGGTTGCCACCTCCGCCGCCCTCCTCAAGGTCGAGCTCGTCCCTCGGTACAACTCCCTTTACAGCCGGCTTGCACCATCGCTCCGGCTGCCCACATCACTCCATGTGGATATTTCTCTACTTCTTTGCCCCACACATACCTGATACCTCTACTGGCTTCTACGTATTGTATTTGTGATGAGTTTATGTCTCATCAACTAGTCCTAGTAATCTTATTCTAATCACGCTTCTTCAATTTCTTTGCCACAAGGATGCTCATCTCGATTTTGGTGAAACTGCACAAAATGATCCGATGGTCAAAAGGTTGCAAACTTCATTTATTAGGAAGCTCGAACGTTGCCAGCAAATTGAAGCCTGGTCAGGGTTCACGGTTCAAGGGCTAGGGATTGCATGGATCGTTTTTTTCTTTAGCTGCCTCTATTCCAAAATAAGTGTCAACTTTAGTAGTAGTACAACTTTGTACTAAAGTTTGCACAAAGTTGAGACACTTATTTTGGAACGGAGGGAGTACATATTTGCTATGATCATCAATCATTGAGATGCAATAGCATGCATGTTAGTCTCCTTTGTATTTGATGAAATGTTGCAACGGGCAACCTTGGACATAAGATACATGTAACAGGAGTTGGAAGCTTCATAGCATTGTACAAATTTATCTACTGATAAATTACAGATGCATACTAGTACTATACTAGTACTTCCTCCATTCCTAAATATAAGTCTTTGTAGAGATTTCACCATTAACCACATGCGGATGTATATAGATGCATTTTAAGTGTAGATTCATTCATTTTGTTCCGTATGTAGTTCACCAAGTGGAATCTCTACAAAGACTTATCTACTAGTAATAGCTAGCCCCACTACTAGGAATTCTCTATCCTCTCCTTGAGCCACATCATCAAAATTGACGTAGCCGTTAGATGAAGTAAATCAGTGATAATAGCCGTCTGATCTAGACGTTGAGAGGCTCAACACTAAGCCTCATGCAAGCATGCAGAAATACCATGGCACATGCATGTGAGTGGGTTTTAAATCACATCAACATGTCTGCATGCAAGCATGCACCGGTAACATGCATGTAAGTGAGCTTTTAAGTCCCATTAACATGTCAAAAAGAAAAATATAATCCCATTATGCAGTAGGAGTTGGCTGATCTTTTTTCCTTATGTGGGATGATCTAAATGATGATGGGAGTTTATTTAGTTTGGCTACCACATTTGTCATGCGGTTATAGATTTTTTAGTTCTATGAAATCGATAATTTTTTGAGAGAGATATACCGCTGTTCATGACAACGGCGAGGACTCATCTAGTAATATTTAGGAACGGAGGGAGTACTATGTAAAGAGTTAGGTGTCGCACGGTGATAGTGTGAGGTGGGCCATGTAATCATTGATCCTGCGTGTTTTCACTGCTCTTGCACTCCTCTGCTGTAAGAATGGAGAAAATTGTAATCTACTATACCTCCTTTCGCCGAAAGCGTGGGACATCCAGCAGTCCTACCACCTCAGTAATAAAGACCAATGAGCCGTCAAATCACATAGACCCAGCAGTAAGTTGGACGGCCGAAGCAACCATCACTCTTGCGCCAGTGAGAGGTCGCCTCCGCTCTACCCAGGCATGAATGCGGCACCGATTCTTTGGAGAGGTGCTGACCGTTTCGGGCGGGAAGCGCGCGCGGGCGGTGGACGGGCTTCGGGTGGGCCAGGCTGGTCAGGAGCGGGCGTGGCAGCTATCCGCATGTCCCTACCGGACACGCCCGGAAACGAGAGGATGCACCGACTCTCGCGGCTAAAATCGTACACTACACACCATATCTCCGTAGGAGTAGGTCGATCTGTCGCACTCTCTAACACAAACATGCTGTTAAACACACACACGCACACACACGCACCTTGGTCCCGTTGCACCTTCTAACGTGACTTATTACACCTAGACGGAGGGAGTAGTAAGTATACGAGATATGGTGGCACACTAACTTAAGTCGAATACAAGTGCCCAAAATTTGTGTGCATGTTATAATAAGGATTCACATAAAATAGTACGTGAGCGAACAGAGGGATGAATTGGACAGTGTTCCTGAGCAGTAGCAAGATGTGTGAGGTAGTAAGATCCACCGCTAGTGCTTTTAAATTTTCTTATTAATTTGTTTGTTTCACCCTCTGACTGGTGGGACCCAACGTACTACATGGAGAGAGGTAAGGTGACTAAGGCTGCATTATTTCTGCACCACTGTGGATAGTCTTACCACCAAAGCCACATGACACGATTATGATTGAAATCCTAATGACTCCCACACACACACACACACACAAAAAAACAGGGCATGCCTGTCACACAAATGCAGGAATGTATAAAAGGTTATTTTCTTCTCGTTGAACATAACGGGAGGGTTGTGTAGCTGGTTAGCCTGTTCGCTCATCAAACTTGAGGTCTCGGGTTTGATAACTACACTTGAGCATAATTTTTGCCAGGGGGATTCTTTGACTGGTCAAAATGTTTTCTAGGGTTTGCACGCTTCACACTCTCTCTCTAGTATATATATACACGCTGGAGCCTCAGCGCTTGTAGTTGCTCCCTTCACACTCTCTCGCCCTCTCCTGCTGGATCCTCAGCACTTGTATTTGCTCTCTTCACACTCTCTCGCCCTCTCTAGATCTAAACAAGACTTCGTTAGCCTCTCTCTCCCCTCACTGCTGCTCAAAGAGCCGGCAGGATCCGTCCGCCGGGAAGGGAAGGAGGCTTAACACTGTCGCCGTCGGCGAGGGAAGGAATCCACTACAGTCTTGATGTTCACTTTCCACCCAGTGGCAGCCTGGGAGACCTCAGACCCTTCTTCTTCGCCGCCATCCGTCGCCCACGAACCACGCCCCAAGAACCTTAAGGTATATTTTACTTACTCCACATGCATTGCTCTAGCTGCATGTATACCATGAATCTAGGGCGTGGTTCAAAGAGGAAAGGAGTGGGGAAAGTAGTGGGAAATGTTGTATATAGCATGAATCTAGGGCGTGGTTCAAAGAGGAAATGAAGGGGAAAGTTGTATAGCATGAATCTAGGGCGTGGTTCAAAGAGGAAAGGAATGGGGAAAGTAGTGGGGAAATTTGTATCGCATAAATCTAGGGCGTGGTTCAAAGAGGAAAGGAAGGCGAAAGTACTAGTTCAAAAAGGAAAGGAAGGGACAAGGCTGTAGAGTTTGAGCGGGACTAGATTTCTTTGCGCTCACATAGGGAAAGGTGTCTAAAGATAACAAAGCTGGGACCAACACAAATATGCTCCTTGGTTGTTTGTTCTTTGTTGCAACAGGTGTGCATGACCACGATACATCGGTAGATGCACATGGTGCTTTGGTGCATCCACCGTCCGTGCAACTCATTAGCTGTTGTTAATCTATGGCCTGTTTGGTTAAAACTCCTAGTCCCTACGCTTGGTTCGGGGACTAAACATGGACTAGAGGTTATTAAATGACATGATAAAAGACCATGTTACCCCTAGTAATGAACTAATAGAAACAAGGTGCGATGCATGGCAGGGGCAACTGTTGGAAAAAGTCCCAAAAAGACTCCCTCGGGGTCTTCTTTCTCCCAAATGCCCACTTTTAGTCCCGAAAAGTCCCACCTGTTTGGTTTAGATGTGACTGACACGGAGTTTTTTTTAGTCCCTACACCAAAATGTCCCTGTAAACAAACACCCTCTAATAATGCCGCTGGAAAATTGATGCAATGCCACAGTTAAAACCAAATTACATGTTTAACGAATTTTATTGTTAATATAATCTCTATGTTAATATTAATCAATGCCACCGTTTGAGAAATGCTACTGTCTTGCTTTCTTTCCCATTTAGATAAGGTAGATTCTTCTTTTTGTTGGCTTCTGTGTCATCCACCATTATTGACCACTAATTGTTTCCTTTGCACCTCTGTGTAAACAGGGTTATCTACTTCACCTCGTTGCCATTGTGACCTTTTGTTGCCTTTGCACAAAACACTTTTGTTTTAAGAGTGTTTTGTGCAGTTCAACCAAAATGTCACACCGACAACATTGCTTGATTGCTTGATCTTAGTGGGCGCACAAGAGGAGATCTTACTTCCTATCCGTTAAGGCGAATTTGGTTCAGATCTTCTTCTTGTGAGTTGTTTGAATTCGCATCATGAGAAGTCAATTACTAGCCTTCTTTCACATGATTCTGCAGTGTGCTTTCATTTGTTGTGCTACTTATGCGATAATGTTGCTTGATTTTAGTGAACTGCACAAATGGAACAAGACTTCCAATCTGTATGTGCACCATAATTTCCCATTGAGGTAAGATAAGGATATTTCTGGCTGCTGGCTGTATTTTGCCACTTTCATCGAGAAAATAAAGTTTAGTACTATACTTGTGCTCCCTAATTGACATGCCAAATCTTACATTGAAGGCGAAGCTTATGCATTATTGAACCAAGTGATGACGGGAAGAACAAGCGGAAGAAAAACAAAAATCAACTCCCGGTGCTGTAATGAAGCACTAGAACTGTGATGACACAAGTAATGATATAGTTTTGCATCTTAATTTATTGCTATGGCTAGAACGAGCAATTGTTTTGCCACTGATTTGATGCCACACGTAATTATCTCTACTTGTGCAAACAGGGATCTTCTTTGAAGATACCATATATTTTAGTGGAACTACACAAGAAGATGTTGGAAACATTAAACTAATCGAGGAGTATAGAGTAAGCATGGACACCCCCGTAGATAGCAACAGATGGTTCCCGAGAAGTGCTTCATCTGTATGCTCTACACAATCAGCCTCCTAACAAAGGTTGGTACTCGCCCACTGATTTCGTCCATATGACTGAGCTTTGTCATCTCTATTGGTCTTGTGCTACTGTTTAGATACTGTCATGAAAAAGTGGTATTGTCCTTGGGAAGTGCTTCGTCTGTGTTGTTTTAAATATTTCCTTTCCTTTTTTTCTCGAGCAAACATGGATGCTAGCATTTAGTAGTCCTCTTGTCTTTGCATAACAGGATCATCTTCCTCTGAAGAAGAATATGGAGTACGTGAAGTGACTAGTTCTGATTATGCCAGGATGAAGAAGCATTGTCTATCTTCTCATCAGAAGGAGCAGCTGAAGGATGGTTACATTACTCCCCACAAGACCAAACTAACTTCAGCTTAGAAGGACTGACAAATCTCCATTTTTTGCTGTGATACGCAAGTACAATGTTGTTCTAGGATTCTTTCTGGTGAGTTCCATTTTTCTAAAAGTGTGCTCTACATGGACCATGTATGTGCCTGTTGAAACTATCAATTCATAGTACAATTTGCTTTATACTAATTACTTTTTTGTATTTGCGCAAGCAGGGGTGCTCAGCTTGATTTCAACGGGAACTGCACAAAATGTTCATGAATACATCGAATCATTCATTTCCACCACAAGAAAGGAGGTGCCCATAAGTTCAAGGCGTTGCAACATATAAGGGCGAAATCATACAAGCTACGCGTGAATTTGGTTGATTTTGGTGGAACTGCATAAAAAGAACAGCTGGTTTATTTAGCACAAGGTGCCATGTCAATGTCCGAACTGATGGCAAACCCTGCCCATTCCACAATCGTAGGCATTTGATATTTTGGAATGGGACAACCTTGTCAAATTTTGCTCATTGATTTTAGCAAGATATCGTTTGATATTTTGAATCGACCCCTTTCTTTGTCGTAATGGCGATCAATTTTTTCTTTATTCTTTAGTTGTGAAGTAAATATTGCCTCGACATGTGAGTCGCTAAGATGCATAATCATCAATTGTTTTGAATCTTCTCTATGAATTGCCGGGCTGTGTGTTTGATTGCAATGTACAAAACGCTAAAAGCTGCTCAAACTCTTTGTACTCATACATTTCCTTTTACTTAGCACATTGTGAAAGTGCATACTTTTTGTATAAGATTGGTCAAAGTAGAGATACTTTATTTGCAGACAAAACTTGTATGCAGACTAGAAAGGACGGAGGAGTACATATGAAATCGCTGCAAACATGGTGATCACCACAGGAATAATGCTAGTACGTATTGTTTTGCATGTTCATCCAATGCCGCGATCTGAGAATTGAACTAATCGAAATAAATTCATTCATACGGTCGGATTTCATATAAACATGCGGATTTCATTACATTTCATACATTCTTCAACTAAAAAGGGGTGTTTGTGGCCGCATGCATCTCCCAGATGCAGAGGCCGTGGGTCATCCTCCTTTTCAAAAAAAACTAAAAAGGGGTGCGCTGGAGGTATAATTAATTAACCGAAGCTACCCACTGTGTCCCAGAGCGAGCGAAGCTTGGTGACTTAGCTGTAGAGTGCGATTGCGTAAGCGACATGTGGCTGTTGGGCCCGTGTCGATCGCCAACTGCACCAGCAGTTAAGTAGAAGCAGCGTTCTTCTCCAGCGCAGCTCTCCGACTCCACGTCGCCACCAAGAAGCTAACCGGCCGTCAATGGTCAACCCGCCTAGCTTGGCTTCAATTGGAGGGTAGCAGTGGTGGCCTTAGTTGGACCCGAGCGGCGGCGACCTACCATGTTCTACTCTTCCTCGTTTTCTGTGTGGCGCGGCCTCGTTGGGAGCGGGGTGGGGCCTCGGTGGAGCCGGCGATGCCTCTGTCTTGTTGCCGGCGGGCGGCGCCTCAGCGGAGCGGTGGAAATCCTCCCCCACGTTGCCGGCACGATGGGGAATCGGCTGAGCCGGCGTTGTCCTCTGCCTCGTTGTTGGCGGGGCGGGGCCTCGGCGGAGCAAGCGGTGTCCTCTGCCTCATTGTTGGCGCCGCGGGGCGTCGGCGGAGCAGGGCGTCATCGATGCCAGCGGAGCGGGGATTCGTCGGAGCCGGCATTGTCCGCTGCCTCGTCCTCGGTCTCGCCAAACAGCGCCTCGCCCGCTTCATCGCCCTCTTTGCTAGCCTCTTTGTAGGCGGCCGCAACCTCCGCCACCCGCATGCGGTTCCGCCAGCCCTCGAGGCGGCCCTTGCGGGTGAAGCGGTACGAGTGGAGCAGCGCCTCCTGCTCCGCCCGCTCCGCGGCGATCTGCTCCTCCACTGCGGTGCTCACGGAGAGATGGTGGTTGTGGCGGCGTCGGCTGCGCCTCCGGAACTGCTCCTCACGCATCGCCTCACCTGTCCATATATTGGGCACGAGCCTCGCCGATGGTCATGGTGCAATGCACCGCGAGATGGCGCGGAGGGGTTGGCGCCGGATCGTCGACTACCATGTTCTCCATTGGGGCGTCGTCATCCTCCGGCTGCTGGCTGCCAGCGGTCGGCAGCAATGGCTGCTATCTCCTTGTGGTCCGTCGTCCGGCCGTCGTCAAGAGCGCTGGAGCGCGAGAAGCCATGGTCGGCGATAGTGGTGTGCAGGAGAAAAGCAGCGGATGCGAGATGGCTGCGGCTATGGCGGCGCAGCGATTTATATAGCAATGGTGGGCGGGCGGAGGGACGGACGTGTGACGCCGGAGTAGCCGCCTCGACAACCGCGTATCATTAATGTGTGCGGCAGATGGACGGAAGGACGGCACTTGTGTCGTTTGAAGGTGGAGCAATCGCCTGCACCGGGAAGCGGGGCGGCCGACGCCGACTGTTTCGGGCGGAAAGCGCGTGTGGGTGAGGAGATCACTTTACTTGGATAGGATGACATTGGGGACCCACTAGGTCCATAGCCTCACGTACGCAAGTGCCTCCTTATTATATATATATATATATATATATATATAACTATAATTTATTTTGCTTCCTCCTGGTTTCCTGACATCATGGTCCCACATCATTGTCTACCTATGTACTCCCTCCTTTCCGGTTTATAGGGCTTATCTCAAAATTTTAGTTTTTCCATTTTATAAGGCTCAATTTGGTTGTTTTCCATCACATGTTCAGATTCCAAGGTGCATTAAATCATTGCATGCAAGTATTAAGAGAAAATTGACCAATGCATGTACTTTATGCATGCATGCATTGCAATTAATGCATTGATAAACATAATTTTTTGAGGATAACAAGAGCATTAATTAGGTGCTTTTGCAAAACTAGAAAAAGTATTCCACCACTCGCCATCTACCTTGATTGGTGAGATTTTTGAATTGAGCATTATAAACCGGAAAGGAGGAGAAGTCAATAAGCGAGAGAATTGCACAAGAAGTGGCCGGCGGCTTGGACCAAGCAGCTCGGCGATATTTGTGTTTTTGAGGTGTGAGCACTGCAGAGTTTTTCGATGTTTACCCCAGATATTAATTTTTCTCCTCTAAACAACAACAAAAACATCGCTGCGGTATTAACTAGGCGGGCTGTGGCCCGTCTAGCCCGAACGAATATCCAGCCCGGATATTAATTTTTTCAAGTTGAAAATGGCTAGCCCGACTATACTTTTTTAGGAATACCCGAGGCAAGGTCAAGTTGTTATTCTCCCTTCATTGGCTGCAAATCTTTCCTAGGAGGGATGCATTAGGCTTAACAAGAAAATGGGCTTTAAGAAATAATAAATGGGATGTAATTATAAACACTGGTTAGTAACTATAAAAAAATGCACCAAACAATGATTACTTTATAAAATATTATTTGGAATATTGAAAATTTTAATTTCATTAATTGTTGCGAGCAGAATGTTTTGTTGGATTTTTATGCAATATAAATTTATATTGAAATCGTATTTAATCTGACTAAAATTTCGGGATAAAAATATTCAGATCCCATCAAAATGTGGGAAATTTTATTGAATTCTGTTTTGAACGGTTGGTTGAAATGGGTTGTACTTTTAACAAACTATAAATGGGCTGCAGTAAATTCCATTAGAATTCAAAAATGGGCTACACATTGTTACAAATCTCAAATGAGCTATAAGTTCTCTGCCACACACTTCTGGCCTTACTAAGTTGACGCGTCCCCTAAAAAAACAGAGTTGACGGGTATACAAGGCTTTGTCAACTTATATACAACACACGGTTCTAGCAGCAGTGGCGGTTGGATGTCCATCCAACGGATGCTGCGCTTCTTCTTCAATCTCGGAAATTCTAGCTTCACCCGCCCAAAAAATGATTCATCCCCCTGACATCTGGGGCGCACCGTATCGGAAGATGACCTGTGGGCCTACTAGGTTGACGTACCAAGGGCTTTGTCAACTTAGTCAATATAAACGATTCTAGATGTAGTGACCGTACGATGTCCATCCAACGGCCGTCGTGCTTCTTCAACCTCTGGTCTTCTTGCTCCAGCCGCCCAAAGCAGCGCCGGTCGTGCCGGCTGCTCCTGCCTCTCGTGGTCGACTGTGCTGCCGCGGAGGCCTCACCACCCCTACTACTGCCACCACTGGACAGGCCATCCCTCCACTCACCCACACCCCCTGTTATTCTGCGGCAACGGCAGCGCAGCTGAACCAGTGAAGCCTCGTACTCCTCTCCGCGTGTGCATCCACTGCCGTGTCTTCCTCGGCACTGTGTCGTCCCCTTCCTAGGCCTCGCCGTCATCCACCGCCGTGGTGCTCTCGGCGCAGCGTGGTCAACGTGGTCAAGGAACGACTTCCATCGGAAGTGGACTATACGTGGAGAGGCTGACAGCTGGGTCCACGGCAGCCGCAAGGAAGGTCCTCCTTATTACGCGCAAAATAATTATTCCTCCACCTCACAGCGGGGACCCATCGGATGGGCCACCGTATTTCGTGAAAAAAATGATTCGCCCCCTGACTGCTGGGACCCACGAGCTACATCTTCGCACGCAAGGAAGTGCGTCCGAAAAAAACGATTCGCCCCCCTGACTGCTGGGACCCACCAGCTACATCTTCGCACGAAAGGAAGTGCGTCCGAAAAAAACAATTCGCCCCCCAACTGCCTAGACCCACCAGCTACACCTTCGCACGCAAGGAAGTGCGTCCGGGCAAAAAGAAAACGATTCGCTCCCTAACTGCTGGGACCCAGCAGCTACACCTTTGCACGCAAGGAAGTGCGTCCGGGCAAAAAAAACGATTCGCCCCCCTGACTGCTGGGACCCAGCAGCTACACTTTCACACGCAAGGAAGTGCGTTCGGGCAAAAAAAGATTCGCCCCATGACTGCTGGGACCCACCAGCTACATCTTCGCACGCAAGGAAGTGCACGGCGGTCGGGACCCACACGGTGAGCGTATGTAGTGTTGTCATCCTGGTCGTGAGCGATATGCGTACATCTTGGTCGATGTAGGGCGCTGCGTGTCGTAGTAGAGGCGCGCCGCGTAGCATGTACACGTACCTACAGCGGCGAGGTGCAAGAAAGAAAATACGGTCGCGTATGTGTACATCTGGCGGGTCTCGAAACGCCTAATCGCGCATAAGCACGGCGAGGCTCGTGTTCATGGGGAGGCAGCGGAATGCATCGTGTTCATGGGGAAGCAGCGGAATGTGTCGTGTTCATGGGGAAGCGGCGGAATGCTCGTGTTCATGGGGAAGCGGCGGAATGCGTCGTGTTCATCGGGAAGCGGCGGAATGCATAGGAGCCAACCGGTGGGTCGGAACGAATGCGTGGTCATGTTCGCCGGAGGGCTTGGGCGGAACATGCGATGGAAATGAGGCTGGCGTACCGCACAATGGAGAAGCGGACCTCCTACGTTCAAAGCGGGTCTGTTGATCGGGAGGGTGTGGTGTACCACAAGGCGGAGAAGCAGACCTCCTACGGTCGAAATAGGGTCTGTTGATCGGAGGGTGTGGCATACCGCAAAAGCAGATTTAAAGCGGACTTGTGTTGGGCGCCACGGTCGAAGCAGAGGTGGCATACCGCAAAAGCAGGACTCCACGGGATCTGTTCATCTCCACCGTCGACCTCCTCCAGCCTCCACGGGCTACCGTCGACCTCCTCCAGCCTCCACGGGCTCCTGTTCATCCAGCCTCCACCGCACGCTACTCCACCGGCTACTGTTCAACCACCCCTCCACCGTCTACTATTCATCCAACCCTCCACACCACGGGGTTCTGTTCAACCACCCTCCATGGCCACCCTCCACCGTCTCTGTTCATCCAGCCCTCCAAACCACGGGTTCTGTTCATCCGAGGCAACGCCACCGCTCCTTGTTCATCAACCCCTCCCTCCCATAGCGCTCCTTTGTTCATCAATCGATCGATTTGATTAGCGGCGATAGCGAAGAATCTCTCCATCGGGTTCGATTAATAGCCATCGATCGATCGACCGAGTTGATAACACGTAGCTGCGAAGCAATCGCTTCGGGTTGATTAGAGCCCAACGCCTCGCTCGGGTTCAGTTAGAGCCAACGCCTCGCACACACACGCGTACGTATGAGAGAAACGCGCATCGCTCTCCCACCGTAACCGGCAAATCCCCAAAATTTTCCTCCCCCTCGCTTCTACCACGGTTTTTTCCGTCATGGACGGCCCAAAGAATGTCATGCAGCTGCGTCTCCAGCCCGCCCAGGACGAAAAGCCCATATTCTATCATGATTTTTTGTCATAGAAGTAGGAGCCCACCACATCTATGATGATACCGGGTTTTGTCACAATTATCGTCATAGAAGTGTCATATGTATGACAGAAAAAAAATTCGTTCGGCCCAAAATGTCACGGATGTGTCTTTTTTTGTAGTGACTACTGCCTCCATGAAGTATTTGATCGCACCTGGGCTGTTCTGACTCATCTCTACGGTGATGAAGATCTCAAGCAGATGGGCTTCAAGCAGGACTTTGACTGATCTAAGCCACCAACAAAGAAATTCAAGAAAGTCAAGGTTCCTCCCTTGGTGGCCAGCTCATTTTCTTCATCGTGCGACACCTATGAAAATGAAGATTTGGACGACATTGCGGCAGGCCCTACTCCAACAACCGACCCCCAAAATGCTGGCGCTCCTCCATCAACTTCGTGGTGATATTCTTCAGGGGCGTTAGTCCTCAATTTTCATCCCTTTTGGTCATTTGATGACCAAGGGGGAGAAATTTGAGTTAGTCTTCAAGCAGGTCTATCTATATGGGAGTTTTTTTTGTTAAGTTGCAACTCTTGCTCTTCTAAACTGTTTATTGGATCGAATTGTAAACTTAAGTCCGATGGTAACCTGATACTTTTCCTCTATTTTTCTACATGCTATTTCCTCATATATGTTATGCACGCATGCTGAATTACATTACTCACCATACTTCATCATGCATTTCAAATTCTTCATTCGATATGTAAAATGCGTGTATGAATTACAAGATATAGGGGGAGATCTCCATGATTCTACTCTTCAAATGTACATTGCTTCAAGAGAAAATTCCTCACTATGCACATCTTCAGGGGGAGTTCTTCTATATCTTGCAATTAAATTCCTAAATATTGAGAACTTTCAATTAATATGTTTATCCCCTTTGAAAACTTAATCTATATTGTCATCAATCACCAAAAAGGGGGAGATTGTAAGTGCATCTAGTGCCCCTTAGTGATTTTGGTGTATTGAAGACTTATAGGTTAAGGGACTAATATGTTTGTGAGTGTACACAGGCTCTATAAGTCGATGAGGAGTTTGATATTTACAGTGAAAGTCGACCCCTAAAAATGAATGTCTTCAGCTGAAGACTTTGGTTCTCCTGAAGACTTTGAAAGTTATGAAATTGGTGTGACCTTGAAGACTTGGATATTCATGCAAGGATTATGAAGCGTGAAGACTTTTGTTTTCGTAGTTTCATTTTCTCTTTCTTGAGTCATAGGAAACACCTTCTTTGTTAAAGGGGTTGAGGTAATACTAAGGAAACTGATTTCCAAGTGATGCTCATCTCAAAATCCTACACCTACCCAATCCATTCGAGTGAAGCCGTTGGAAATCTCATATCAGTTCATTCAATTTCTTGATGTGAGCGAAGATCTTACGGTCTCTGAGAATTTGATACGAGTGAGGAGTTTGGAATTCGCCGGTCGCATTGCCTACAGTGAGGAACATCATAGCCATGAGGAATCGTACCTCAAATCCGACCGTTGTTGTGCTACGCGCGAGCTATCCAAAATATCCTACCACCTAACGGTCATATCATTGAAGGGCATTTATGTCTTATCATGTCGGGCTGCTCCCTAGGCTATAAATAGCCGCCCCCTACAACCACTAGTTGTTTGGCTGCTCCGAGAGATACTGACACTTGTCAATTGAGAGCATCCCATCCTTCGAGGACTTTGAGCGAAAATCATCAACTGAGGAAAACCCAAATCCCAAACCCAAACACCTACAAACCCAAAGTGATTGAGCATCACTGAAGAGATTGTTCCTGTGTGGAAATGATGCTTGTTACCTTTGAGGACTGTTTATCCTCCAGATGGTTAGGCGTCATAGTCTGAGCATCCAAGAGGAATTGTGGATTGCTGAGTGACCAAGTCTGTGAAGGTTTGGAATTCACCTGTGAAGACTTACCATGAGTGTTGGGCGAGGTCTGTGTGATCTTAGCTCTAGGAGAATACGGTGAGGACTGTGTGTCCGGGACATTGTGTCCTCGAGTTTAAATACTCAGCCACTCCAACCAGACATACAACTGTCACAACAGCTGGAACTGGTCTACCAAATCATTGTCTTCACCAAGCCTACTGGTTCTATTTCCTTAACCCTTTCATTTCCTCATTCATGTGTTGATGAACCTGATCATTACTGTTTCAAGACTTTAAGTGAAGACTTTCTCTATTTTCTCAATCCAATTTCTTCAGTCACATTGTCTTTAGCCTGCTTATCTTGTGTTTATGCTTTCTGTATTCTATGTTTTTTTTCATTTCATCATGATGACTATGCTATTGCTCTGTGATACGTCTCCAACATATCTATATTTTTTGATTGTTCCATGCTATTATATTACCCGTTTTGGATGTTTATGGGCTTTACTTTACACTTTTATATTATTTTTGGGTCTAACCTATTATCCGAAGGCCCAACCCAAATTGTTGTTTTCTTGCCTATTTCCCTGTTTCGAAGAAAAGGAATATGAAACGGAGTCCAAACGGAATGAAACCTTCGGGAGAGTTATTTTTGGAATAGAAGCAATCCAGGAGACTTGGAGTATATGTCAGGGAAGCAACGAGGAAGCCACGAGGCAGGGAGGAGCGCCCTACCCCCCTGGGCGCGCCCCCACCCTCGTGGGCCCCTCGTGGCTCCCCCGACCGACTTCTTTCGCCTATATATGTCCATATACCCTAAAAACATCGGGGAGCACAATAGATCGGGAGTTTCGCTGCCTCAAGCCTCTGTAGCCACCAAAATCCAATGGGGACCCTGTTCCGACACCCTGCCGGAGGGGGGATCCCTCACCGGTGGCCATCTTCATCATCTCGACGCTCTCCATGACGAGGAGGGAGTAGTTCACCCTCAGGGCTGTGGGTATGTACCAGTAGCTATGTGTTTGATCTCTCTCTCTCTCTCTCTCTCGTGTTCTTGATTTGGCACGATCTTGATGTATCGCGAGCTTTGCTATTATAGTTGGATCTTATGAAGTTTCTCCCCCTCTACTCTCTTGTAATGGATTGAGTTTTCCCTTTGAAGTTATCTTATCGGATTGATTCTTTAAGAATTTGAGAACACTTGATGTATGTCTTGCATGTGCTTATCTGTGGTGACAATGGGATATCACGTGATCTACTTGATGTATGTTTTGGTGATAAACTTGCGCGTTTAGTGACCTCGTGAACTTATGCTTAGGGTTTGGCACACATTTTCGTCTTGACTCTCTGGTAGAAAATTTGGGGCACTCTTTGAAGTTCTTTGTGTTGGTTGAATAGATGAATCTGAGATTGTGTGATGCATATCGTATAATCATACCCACGTATACTTGAGGTGACATTGGAGTATCTAGGTGACATTAGGGTTTTGGTTGATTTGTGTCTTAAGGTGTTATTCTAGTACGAACTCTATAATAGATCGAACGGAAAGAATAGCTTCATGTTATTTTAGTACGGACTCTTGAATAGATCGACCAGAAAGGACAACTTTGAGGTGGTTTCGTACCCTACAATAATCTCTTCATTTGTTCTCCGCTATTAGTGACTTTAGAGTGACTCTTTGTTGCATGTTGAGGGATAGTTATATGATCCGG
The DNA here is from genome assembly GCA_021437245.1 of Aegilops speltoides. NCBI lineage: Eukaryota > Viridiplantae > Streptophyta > Magnoliopsida > Poales > Poaceae > Aegilops > Aegilops speltoides. Next base: position 15,313 of record JAHHZJ010002655.1, read on the forward strand.
TTATGTTATTATTGTTGAGAGAACTTGCACTAGTGAAAGTATGAACCTTAGGCCTTGTTTCCTAGCATTGCAATACCATTCGTGCTCACTTTTATCATTAGTTACCTTGCTGTTTTTATATTTTTCAGATTACAAAAACATATATCTACCAACCATATTGCACTTGTATCACCATCTCTTCACCGAACTAGTGCACCTATACAATTTGCCATTGTATTTGGTGTGTTGGGGGCACAAGAGACTCTTTGTTATTTGGTTGCAGGGTTGTTTGAGAGAAACCATCTTCATCCTACGCCTCCCACGGATTGATAATCCTTAGGTCATCCACTTGAGGGAAATTTGCTAATGTCCTACAAACCTCTGCACTTGGAGGCCCATCAACGTCTACAAGAAGAAGGTTGTGTAGTAGACATCACTCTGTTATGCTTATATCTGAGTACTTATTCCGCTGCTAGTTGTTCGTGACTTAGGAATTTCTTCACCCTAAAATTCCTCAGTGACGAATTTGTAAAAATCACCTATTCACCCGCCCAACTCTAGTCAACTTAACGCACTTTTAGGTCCATCGATAGATGTCCTAATTAACATAGCCAGCTTGACCTAGATGGCAGCCGAGTAGTCTTCGTGCATGTGCCCCCAATGGCCAGCGCCTTGAAGGAACTCAATTGTCGTTGTTTAACCCTTGCAGTGATTCGAAGCACATGACACCTAATATTGCAAGATGACAAGAAACCTTTTTTTAGATTTCTCATCAGAACTACAACCCTGTACAAGACAACCTGCACGATATGTAGATGATAGCTAATCCAGCCGTGTCTGCTAGAGTTTGGTCACATGGATGGACGAACTGATCTTTCGTGTCATGCAGGGATCGTCCAGGCACCGACGGTTGTACAACACTGCTCCAGTACTATCGCTCGTCTCTCTCTTCTATTAACTCACCCGACTTGTGGGGGCGGGGAGTATGCCTATGGTCGGTTCTCAATTGCGGGCCCACATGTGTGTGCAAACGCGATATGACACGTGTTCCATTCGGAGAGCAGCGATCTAGACCGACTGACCGTCTAGGGTGCGATGCGAACGCGATGGGCGTGTTGTATACTCCGTACATGTGTAACACCGTTATTTTGAGGCTTTGCTCCATGGCGCAATCCATGGATACAAAATTATATTTAAAAGTCGAGGGCGGGGCTTTTCCCGCGCGGTAGGCGGGGCAGTTCCGCCTAGTCGGTTCGACAAAGACGCGAGAAGATGAGGGAGTAGGCTGCTGCAAATGTAGGGCTGTGTTATTTGACAACGAGATACTACTGGACGAGTGGGGCCTCGTGATTTGACTTGCCATTATCATTTTAACTGTGGGGCTACGACCGATGTGAGTCTCCCGATTCCTGACCACCTCCATGGTATACATGTGCCTGTCCCAATGCTCCACCATGTAGAGCATGGTTAGTATAACTTCTTCTTTGGTCTTTGCATGAGTATATAAACATGCCATGTCATCAAAAGTTAGTAGTATTATTTATTATTCATACAATAGGGTTGGCTATAAGGCTGGTCATAGTGGGAGTAACATAGGTAGTAACATAGATGCCACATAAGCAAAAATGTTGATGTGGCAAGTAGTTAAAGAGGAGAGAGGCAAATAGAGTAACCTAATATGTTACCATCACATATCGCTTTCCAATGCAAAATGAGTCTACAAGACAATAAATGAACATGTGTATGTTACTACACATATGACACTACTCACTATAAGGGTAGTAACATAGAGTAGTAATGTATGCATGTTACTACTCTAAGTTACTCCCCACTATGACCAGCCTAAGGTTTTTCTCACTTTCTCTCTATCTCTCTCCTTGTATTAAATGCTTTTGTCTAGGAGCACGTGTAGAGGTTGGCTCTTGCATGAGAGCCCACTCGTCCACTTTTCCTTGCCTCTCTCCTCCACATATCAAAAAAATGCCATGTAAGTGGGCTTATAGCCCACTATTGTACTTGCTCGTACAGGTGAGAAAATAAATGTGATTGCTCTCTATTTCACCTTGGAGCTTGTGCAAATGTTGTTGGTTAATCTACATACAACTTTGCTCTCTATTTCACCTTGGAGATCGTGCAAATGTTGTTGGTTAATCTACATACAACTTTGTTCTCTCTCCACATTTATTACATGCCACATCATCACTATGTCCTAGGTAGCAAATTTACCAACATCTATCGTACAATTGTTGGAGATACCCTTAGTAACAAAAAACTAAGCACCTATGCATCGGGGACTTAAGTTGCTAAGCAATTTAATGCCCTTAGCACATCATCTAAGCACCATTTCATTGGAAGAGGTCACTCCTTGGCAAATGCAATACATACTACAAAGAAAGAGAAAGAGAGAAGTAAAAAAAAATACTCTTATAGCCAACCTTATAGCTAACCTTGTTGTATGAGTGACTAAGTGATGACTATGTATAACATGCCAACATCAGATAGCCTAACACACCCTGTGAAATCTCAAGGGCGCGACCGCGTGAGTGAGGCGACGGTCATGGTAGGCGCGACCATGATACGGGCTGCTTGCAGCCCTTGGATCTAAGATCAAACGATCGCATGCTAAGTTGTTGAAACTTTGCAGAATAACCCTCTAGGATAGGATATTCCACTACTGCGGGATGGTGCTAATGCGACACTACGATTAGAGACCCTTCGAGAAACTGTGTGCAATGCTATAATCGCAAACGGTGGTGTCAGAGAACCGTCAAAAATGTCCAAAATGTTTGCGATGACCGGTGCATCAAACACGGTTCCGATTTTAGTTGCGTGTGCGATGCAGGGCATACGGTTGATCCAACAGAACTGTTTGCGATGAGGAAGAACAACGGAAACGGGCAGCCATATCAATGTGTGTGCGATATGCGGCATACAGTTCCCTCCGATGAACTGTGTGGTATTAGGGAATGCAATAGAAATGGTTAGCCAGATCAAGGTGTGTGTGATATACGGCATACGATTCACTCGGACAAACTGTTTTCGATTAGGCAAGAGAACGGAAACGGTTCATCTTAACAAGATGTGGGTGATATGCGGCATTTGCGATCAGCCAAAAGAACACAAGCGATTCGTGTAAACCAGATGTGTGTGATACGCAACAAACAACCCAGTTGGATGAATTTTTGCAATGGTAAATTATAACACAGACGATTACTATAGTAAGTTCGTGTACGATTCTGTTCGTACAAAAACTTTGAAAAATGCAAACTAGTTGCTTGCGTATAAACAATTACAAAAAAGTAACGAGATAGACCTTCTTCAAGCCAATCAACATGTGTTCAGAAAACAAAAAATGTCAAAAATACAAAACAAGACCTCGATATTAACTAGATGGGATTGGTCAGTACAAAGGTTTATAATACAAAGGTGTATAATAAACCTTTGCAGTTGCCCATCCAACTAGTTAATATTGAGTCCACTTTCCATCCAGTCAGCCATCTCATGACTACTCCAGCATCAACACACTTAACTTGGGAGTTCTGTTAGATGAGCTATCGGTAGGGAAGCTGGTCCTTGCTGGTGTAGATCCCTCTTTGCAGCCTTTATAGCGCAACACAATGGAAACAGTTCAACTGAACAATATGTGCGTGATACGCGGCAAACAGGTCCGCGATGAGAAATGTGTGCGAAGACCAATAATAACACAGACGATTGCTACTAATAAGCCGTGTGATTTGCTCTGTCTACAGAAGAATAACATGTATATATATAACTGAAATAAACATCCAATTACATAAGTGACTATACAGATCATTCGCACACACCTCAATAAACAACTGCATCTATTCTAAAGTAGGAGAAACGATCGTCTACTCATCTACTTCTTGTGATCCTCCCGCCACTGCTCTGTGGTTCGATCCCTCGGTTGGGTCATGAACAAGACACTTCCTCATGTCAATGACCCGCCTGTACATCTCGTAGCTTGTGTACGCGTCATTGGCCACATACTTGACGTATTCTTCATCCAGTCTCTGATGCCAAACACTATGCCAGGTGTCCTTGTCCTTCTTGCTCTCATCCTTCATCTTCATGTAGTAGGGGTCGATGATGGCATAGGCGAGTTCAACCAGGGAGTTCAGTTTGTTCTTGGCACTGCCCCAGACCTTGTAGTGGTCCTGGATGTTGACAAGATTCAGGCATTTCAAGCCCGAAACCTTGAGAGCTTTTAGATTGTTGGTGGTGTCCACCGCAGCTAACTTGTAGTCAGAGCTCTTGATAAAACTAAAGAAACGCTCGCAAGGCCTTGTGGCCTAGAGGTAGTGGTAGACGAGTACGTCATGTCGCATGCACTGGCGGCAGGCGGCAACCTTACGATCATGCCTGGCACGACCGATGGTGTACTCGAGGTCGAAGCCGATGACTTGGTACTTGTCCTCGACAAGGAGCTACTCCATTGTTTGGATGGAGCTCTCCACCGACACCACATCATTCTTGTACACCACCGAGAGGGCCTTCCCCCTCACGTGGGTGTCCACAACGTGATGCATGGTGAACTGCCCGCCGTTGTCATCGTCGGCCGCTGGGAGCGCCATTGGACCCACGGGGATCGCCATTGGAACCGCTGGATGTCCTCTCTGTATGTGTCGTCATGGAGGTGCTTATTGTGTCGTGTGACGCGAGAGCTGAAGGTAAATGGCCGCAGGAATAAATTGCAGCCGGGCGTCCCGGATTCTCGGCGAGTCCGCATGGCAGTTTTTGCATCGGGTGGCGCATTGTGGAGCAGCGCCAGTATAACCGCATGCACATGAGCGTCTTGCGACCGTCGCGCCGCCCCAAACATTGCCAGCGGCGTGGAGGGGCGAGGAAGAGCACACGGAGGGGCGTGAGAGGGCTCGGCCGGCGATGCTGTGGCGAGGCGTGCAGCGGATCGCCTCAACTACAAGCAACCGCACGCATAGAGCGATTGAACCGCAGAAATGGTAGCCTACAAGCGGCCGACACTTGCCTCGCTGCGTGAGAAGCGGCCGTGTGCTACTACCTCCGTCTTGGTCTATAGTCTCCTTTATATTATGTGCCATACTTTGCCCTCAAATTTAACCAACAAAATGTTAATGCATGTTATAAAAATTATATTATTAGAAACTATGTTCAAATACGAATCCAACTATATAATCATTGGCGACATGCATTCGTATTTTATTAGTTAAATCCTACTTATAAACCAGGATGGGTATATAGTAGGTAATTCAATTGCAAACGTTTTTTAACCGTATGTGTACGTGGCCTTTTGTCCTCCTCTCGCACGTCTTGTCACCCTGCTGCCGCAGACGGCTTATAGCACTAGCTTGCGCAGCGCGCGGGAGCGTTCTTTTGGCCAAACGGTGGCGCCAATTAATCGTCTGTGAGCCCGTTCCCGCGCAACCTTGCAGGTTCCCATGCAAGCTTCCCGCCCGACTGGGTGTAATCCCCCAAAATCCCAATGCTTACCGGCCTGCTATTGAAACCCTCACGACCGGCGAGTCCTGAGTCACATTTTCCCCTCCCTCCCTGTACCTTATCTCGTATGCTTCTCCCCCAATCGCCAATGGCACCGGTTGATCGTGGTCGCTCAGCCACTCTGCCGTCATCAGATGACAACTCCAGCTGGGAGGCTACATCGTGGCGGTGGCGCAGTCCCCGGCGTAGTGTAGTGCACATGCCGTCCCTGTTGGGTTTGCACAGAACACCCACCACACGCTCCGCCGCCAGTGCCTGTCGGCAGCTGTTGCTGGCCGCCATTGCCGCCACACCACCGTCAAAAGCCAGGGACATCGCCCGCTCCGCCGCCGCGGCCCGAAGGCGGGAGGTGTCCATCGTGGCCGCCAGCCCACTACCGGCCACCGTGGCCATCACCCGCTCCGCCGCCGCAGCCCGAAGGCGGGAGGTAGTGGTCGTGGCCGCCACCCCATCGTCGGCCGCCCTGGCTACCAGCCCACCACCGACCGCCGGGGTCATCACCCGCTCCGCCACCACCGCCCGAAGGCAGGAGGCGGAGGTGGATGCCGACACGTGCGTCAGCGACCTTGCATGCTACACCGAGTTCCTGCGGGAGGAGGAGGAGCGCCTCGTCGACCACGCAAAGAGCCTTACCGCCGTCGTGGCCGCGGCACATGCTGCCTTAGAGGCGAGGAATCAGGAGATCTACAAGGAGAATCACCACTTCGAGAGGGATCGTCTGGAGCGGCAGTGGGCGTTTGAGCTTGCAAGCGTCGCCGAACGTGCAGCAGCAGGAGACACCGTATTGCATTTGTCCAACTCATCAATATGCAGAGGAGAGGTTGCCGGAAGTAGTACAAAGCAACTCCGTTGTAGTAGTAGTAGTAGTAGTAGTAGTAGTAGTAGTAGTAGTAGTAGTAGTAGTAGTAGTAGTAGTAGTAGTAGTAGTAGTAGTAGTAGTAGTAGTAGTAGTAGTAGTAGTAGTAGTAGTAGTAGTAGTAGTAGTAGTAGTATTAGTATTTAGGTGCTATTTTGTTCAGTTCATCTGACTATAGATGTGGTGGAACTGTACAACGTACTTAAAATTAGCTACTATATAAAGTCGAACTAGCTATTTCAGCACGTGGTTGGCAACAATTGGGGAAAAGTTTGGTCGGTTCAGTTGTTGAGTTGAACTGTTTGTAAAAATTAAGCATGACTGCTTAATCTATGAATGAAATCTATGCTTAATTACTGAATCTTAGTTGTAAAAATTAGATAGTGCTAGTGATTTTTAGCTGCATATTTTGACAAATCGCAGTGTTACAAGGTTGACAAATGGCAATGTTACTAGATCAACAATTGTCAATCTTTCAGGTTTGACAAATGGCAACATACCCAAAATGACAGATGCAAATCTTACAAAATTGTTTGTAAGTGGTTGCACACGGGTCATCCAAAACAGCCATTTGCGTTGAAGAGATGCACATATCCTACTCTCGCTTTGCATGCGGGTGTTCTATCTAAAACGTTTGCGATCAACAGCTGCACAAATCCTGCTCGGCACATTTTCCCTTGGCTTCCTGGGGAAGCTGTCGGTTTCCATACGGGTGTTCTAACTAAAACGTTTGCGATCGAGATACAATATTAAACCCAAGAAAAGAACTATTTGGGCGGTGGCGGAGGTGGCATGTCGCGCCGTCCTTGTCGTTGTCGTACTTTGGGATGCCGTTGATGAAGTCTTCAAGGTAGCTCAGAATTTCCTTCACTTGTAAATCAAACATCATGTCGTCGCGCGATCGACGGGCGGGGCGCGGGAGGCCGGCAACTAGCGGCACTGAGAGGCAGCGGTCGATGGTGGCATCCCATGTCGCTGAGGGGGGGTGCGCGCACGGGCATGGGCGCGGCGGGTGTAGCCAAACGCATGGGGACCTTCGCCGCAGTGGGTGGAGGGGCGCGCACGCATACGGGCACAGGCATGGGCGCTGGCGCTGGCATTGGCATGTACACAAGCTCGCGCGGGTCCGCGGAGACCTCGGTGACGCCTGCGGCTTCCAGCTCTGTGATAGTCCTCGGTGACGAGCCCGTCAATGCTACGGGGATGGTCACTGGCATGGGCGCGGGGATGCGAGCTGGGACGGGAGCGGGGGCAGCAATAGCTGCGGCCAGCTCGTTCTGGGCCATGTCCATGAGGCACCATTCCTCCTTTTTTTTCTATCTCATCCGGCTCAGAGTCGACTTCACCAAACTTGAAGACTAGTGGCAGATGATCCTTCGCACCATGGCGTTGGTGGAGGTGCGGGGACGGAGGAATGGGAGGCGAATAGTAAGGCCGCCTGTGTTAAGCAGTGGCTCCGGCGCCATTAAAGGAGACGAAGGCAGGCGGCCATGGAAGTCAAAGGGCTCACTTCCTTGTGAGCTGCATGGCGATATAGCTTCGTGACGCTTCTCGGTGAGCCTGCGCATTGGAGGACAGCTTGCACGCCTCTCGATCAGCCTGTGCACCGGACTGCACTCGCACGCCTCCCGTTCAGTCAAGCAGCTGTCTGCGCAGCACCTCCTATAGCCATTAGAATGAAGACATGTGGTGTCACGTGAATGGTTAACATAACACACATGATTTGAATTATACAAACGTTTGCAAGGTTAGAGTGGCCGTTATTTGTTTGAAAATGCCTTTGTTGGCTGTTATTCGAGTGCTTCTTCTCTCAAAATGGACACGAAAAATACCACAACATGTCAAGTGCCATTCCATAATAGCATGCCAAGTTTCATGAATTTCAAACGAGTTTTGGATTTAATAGAATTTAAAAACAAAGTATCTCAACGTTTTGCGGGCAATCAACAGTGCTCTAGTGTTTGACATTCATTCCCATTTCTTGCATGGGACCTACGCATGCACCCAAGGACAAAGATTTGATTTTTCAACCAATTTATATGCACTGGAGCATGTGCATGTAGTTCAAATTTGAATTATGCACATAAAATGCCTAGAAAACCCAGTTAATGTACAAAAATGTACAAACAAACCCCGAAAAATTGGAAAATTTAACACAACGCTCCTGTTGTTCTATGTTAACACTAGAAATTTTTTGAAAGCAATAAGAGGCAGCGGATATCATTTCGTCCCCGAAGGTGGGACATTCCTACCAAAACCATCACGCTTGTTGTGATAAGCTCTGGTTTGTGAGAAGCTTATACCCAAACCTGCCCCAAATGGGATAAAAAATTTACCATGGCATGTCGATGCCGCTCCATGATAGCATGCCAAGTTTCATGAATTTCAGACGAGTTTTGGATTTACTAGAATTTAAAAATCAAGAATCTCAATTTTTGCGGCCGAGTGACGGTGGCAGGGTGTTTGACGTTCATTCCTATTTCTTGCATGGGACCTAAGCATGTAACCAAGGACAAAGATTTGATTTTTCAACCAATTTATATGCATTAGAGCATATGCATGTAGTTTTTTTGCATGTGCATGTAGTTCAAATTTGAATTATGCACATAAATGCATCGAAAACTCAATTAATTCATAAAAATGTCCAAACGAACCCCAAAAATCCCAAAAATTGATACAACACTCCTATTGTTCTATGTTGACACTCGAATTTTTTTGAAAGCAATAAGAGGCAGGGGATATCGTTTCGTCCCCAAAGGTGGGACGTTCGCTACCGAAACCATCAGGCTTGTTGTGAGAACCTTTGGTTTATGAGAAGCATATCCCCAAACCTGCCCCAAATGGGAGAATATTTTTACCATGGCATGTTGATGCCGCTCCATGATAGCAAGCCAAGTTTCATGAATTTCAGACAAGTTTTGGATTTACTAGAATTAAAAACCAGGAATCTCAATGTTTGCGGCCGAGTGACGGTGGCAGGGTGTCTGACATTCATTCCCATTTCTTGCATGGGACCTAAGCATGCAACCAAGGACACGGATTTGAATTTTCAACCAATTTATATGCATTAGAGCATGTGCATGTAGTTCAAATTTGAATTGTGCTCATAAATGCATTGAAAACACAATTGATGCATAAAAATGTCCAAACGAATCCTAAAAAATCCCAAAAATTGACACGACACTCCTATTGTTCTATGTTGACACTAGAAAATTTTGAAAGCAATAAGAGGCAGCGGATATTGTTTCGTCCCCAAAGGTAGGACGTACCCTACCGAAAATATCAGGCTAGTTGTGAGAGCCTTTGGTTTGTGAGAAGCATATCCCCAAGCCTGCCCCAAATGGGACAATATTTTTACCACGACACCATGATAGCATGCCAAGTTTCATGAATTTCACACGAGTTTTGGATTTACTAGAATTTAAAACCAGGAATCTCAATGTTTGCGGCCGAGTGACGGGGGCAGGGTGTTTGACATTCATTCCCATTTCTTGCATGGGACCTAAGCATGCAACCAAGGGCACATATTTGAATTTTCGACCAATTTATATGCATTAGAGCATATGCAATTTGAATTGTTCTCCTAAATGCATTGAAAATGCAATTAATGCATAAAAATATCCAAACAAACCCCAAAAATTCCCAAAAATTGACACGTCATATTGTTCTATGTTGACACTAGAATTTTTTTGAAAGCAATAAGAGGCAGCGGATATCGTTTCGTCCCCAAAGGTGGGACGTACCCTACCGAAACCATCAGGCTTGTTGTGAGAGCCTTTGGTTTGTGAGAAGCATATCCCCAAACCTGCCCCAAATGGGGCCAATATTTTTACCATGGCATGTTGATGCTGCTCCATGATAGCATGCCAAGTTTCATGAATTTCAGACGAGTTTTGGATTTACTAGAATTTAAAAACCAGGAATCTCAATGTTTGTGGCCGAGTGACGGTGGCAGGGTGTTTGACATTCATTCCCATTGCTTGCATGGGACCCAAGCATTCAACCAACGACATAGATTTGCATATTCAACCAATTTATATGCATTAGAGCATGTGCATGTAGTTCAAATTTGAATTGTGCTCATAAATTCGTTGAAAACACAATTAATGCATAAAAATGTCCAATCGAACCCCAAAAAATCCCAAAAATTGACACGACATATTGTTCGATGTTGACAGTAGAGATTTTTTGAAAGCAATAAGAGGCAGCAGATATCGTTTCGTCCCCAAAGGTGGGACATACCCTACCGAAACCATCAGGCTTGTTGTGAGAGCCTTTGGTTTTTGAGAAGCATATCCCAAACCTTCCCCAAATGGGACAATATTTTTACCACGGCATGTTTATGCTGCTCCATGATAGCATGCCAAGCTTCACGAATTTCAGACGAGTTTTGGATTTACTAGAATTTAAAAACCAGGAATCTCAATGTTTGCGGTCGAGTGACGGTGGCAGAGTGTTTAACATTCATTCCCATTTCTTGCATGGGACCTAAGCATGGAACCAAGGACAAATATTTGATTTTTTAACAAATTTATATGAATTAGAGCAGGTGCATGTAGTTCGAATTTGAATTATGCATATAAATGCATCAAAAACTCAATTAACGCATAAAAATGTCCACACGAACCCCGAAAAATCCCAAAAATTGACACAACACTTCTATTGTTCTATGGTGACACTAGAAATTTTTTAAAGCAATAAGACGCAGCGGATATTGTTTCTTCCCCAAAGGTGGGACATTCCCTACCGAAAACATCAGGCTTGTTGTGAGAGAAACTCTGGTTTGCGGGAAGCTTATACCCCCCACCTGCCCAAAAATGGGACAATATTTTTACCACAGCATGTCGCTGCCGTTCCATAATATCATGTCAAGTTTCATTAATTTCATACAAGTTTTCAATTTACTAGAATGTTAAAAGCATGTATCTCAATGTTAGCGGCTGAGCGACAGTGTCAAGGTGTTTGACATTCATTCTCATTTCTTGCATGTGACCTAAGCTTGCAACCAAGAACAAACATTTGATTTTGCAACCCATTTTTATGGACTGGGGCATGTGGTTTAATTTTGAATTGTGCACCTGAAATGCCTAGAAAACCAAGTTACCGTATAAAAATGTCCAAAGGAACCCTGAACAATTCCAGTTTTTTTATGACACACATATAGTTGCATGTTCACTACAGTTAAAAGGTCTAGCAATCAAACACCGTCCATTGCCGCCGTGACCCCATTCTATAATTCAAATCAAAATTAAAAATCAAGTTGATCCCACACAGTTTATTATCACCAACCGTGTGAGATGCAGTACAAAATATCCTGGAGCACCGTTGGTGTATAGTACGCCTATGGCTTACGCGAGAAGGTGCGTCGGCTACAGTCCAAAGCCGGCGTGTCAAGCACACTAGCTCGCTCCCCAAATATCATTTCACTGTTCAATCATCGCCAATGAAAAATGGAGATGAGGACCCGCGTCGTGAGGGCAACTTCGGCGGCCCACTCCGGTGAGAGCGCGGCCGCAGCCGCCATGCACGTGCTAAGAAGGTGCTTGAGCGCGGCCACAGTCTGCGACCGGGTGGCCATGGCAGCCCAAACGGCCATTGTTGCTTCTCAGGTGGCGGCAACAACATCTGCCTTGGGGATAGCAGCTGGCGAGAGTAGCACAGCAGCTGTCCGTTCCACAACGGCGGCCTTAGCCCTGATGGAGGCCGCCCACGGCCATGTCGAGGCCGCCCACGCCCAGCTCGTGGCGATCACCGCACAAATCGAATGAAGCTTCTCCGACAACAGTCGGCAACCCACGGCCGAAGAGTTGGCAATGGTCGAGAGTGTTCGAGCAGCCTTCCGTTCCTCCGCCGCATACCTTGCAACGACGGAGCCCATCCAAGCCCAGATCGCGGCTGCCCATGCCCAGCTCATGGCAGCCTTTTCCAAAGAGATGGCGTACATGGATGGTGAGATGCTTGCCTAATATGGTGCGATGGATGCCATGGAGCTCCTTCCCCAGGAGACCGTCGGGCGCGAGCTGGACATGGAGGAGGCGGCGGAGATCGACGAGCACCAGCCGTAGTAGCACTCTTTGTTTTGTTAAATTAAGAGCGTTGGTCTTTAATTTGTTAGAGTAATGTTCAGGCCAGCTAGCTCTGTTTAAATGCTGAACTTGCTCGATTAAGAAGTGTGGGTGTGCTGTAGTCTCATTTGTGTACCCAAATTTTGTAATGATGTGGATGAGCACTGTAACCAACGAAATTGGAACCAAAATTTTTGACGTTAAAACTCACCGCACACGTGTTAAGCTATCCGAACCGTTTGTGATGTTCACATATCGTACACAGTTTTGAATAAGGGACCGTGCCTGATGACACTTTGCGCGCCAGTTTTTCGCTGAAGCGATTCCATATTTTCGGCTTCCGCGGAAATATCTACCTTCCCGCCCCCTCCCCCTTACCAAAAGCCACATTTCCCCTGTTTCTGCATTCCTTTCCAAGTTGAAACCTTCACTCCTTGCTTGCAGCGCCACCTCCTCGCCGGCGACCCTCCTTCACGCTGCTCGGCCTCGCCTATCCAGGCAGGTAATCCACACTCGAACCCCGTCCTCCTCCTCCTTCCACATCCCACATGCCCCGACCGCCGGTGCGAGCACGACACCTTCCACCCAAATCACTGACCCCTCTACCAAATAAGCGCCGTCCTAAGCCATGGTGCACGCAGTATAGCCAAGATCTCAATGAGCATTTGGAAGCGGAGAAACAAATCGTGGCCGCACACGCGGATGAGGTCGTGATGGCTACCATTCGTGCCGACCCCCAGGCACCTTGCCATTTGCTAGCTACGCCAGTTAAGCATGTTCGGTTTACCCATTGCGTGTGCTGCTCCTTCCTTTCCTTAACAAATTCTAGTGAATTGTGCTATATAATTTTACCATGCAATCTGTTGCTCCTATGTATATGTTCTATATGTCATGCAGTGTGGTGCTCACTTATTAACTGTTTGGTTAATTAGTTGTCGTCTTCAGGTATCTGTTTGGTTCAATTCTGCAAATGTGATGTTCAATTCTTCAGGCTGCAACTTTGTATTGTCTTCCATGTGAGAAATATACCGAGTTTATCTTTACAAACTACATGAGAAACAAATACAATTGCTATATTTCCAAGTTTTCAAGTATGCTTGGTTTGGTTATACATTGTGCAATGTGGTGCTTAGTTAACCTTTGGTTCATTTGTGTTGTGGTGTTTAATTAACTGTTTGGTTCAATTCTGCAATGCGATGTTCAATAGTTGTGGGTGCATTCTATTATTGTATACCATGTGAGAAATAAATCTAATTTGGCTGTACTAAATACCTGAGAACAAATACAAATGCTATATTTCCAAGTTGTCAAGCATGCTTAGTTTGGTTATACATTGTGCAATGTGTTACTCAGGTAACGTTTGGTTCATTTGTGTTGTGGTGTTTAGTTAACTGTTTGGTTCAATTCTGCAATGCGATGTTCAATAGTTGTGGGTGCATTCTGTTATTGTATACCATGTGAGAAGTAAATCAAATTTGGTGTACTAAATACATGAGAAACAAATACAATTGCTATATTTTCAAGTTGTTAAGCATGCTTAATTCGATTAACTATCTGATCTTCTATTAGGAGTATGTTATATTGTGCAATGTGGTGCTCAGTTAATGTTTGGTTCATTTGTTGTGGTGTTTAGTTAACTTCTTGGTTCAATTCTGCAATGCGATGTCCAATTGTCGTGGTTGTAATTTTGTATTGTTGTGCATGTGAGGAATAAATCGAATTTAGCTGCACTTAATACATGAGAAACATATACAAGTGCTACATTTCCTAGTTCTTAATCTTGCTTGGTTTGCATAAATGGGTTTTCCATGTGGCTTGAATTAATCTGATGAATCTGCAATGCGCTTATTTTTCATCAACATATTTTACTGATAGTATGCGAACCCTTACTTAACCTGATGACTAACTACCTTATATGTGTTGCAGGGAAACAATATAATGGGAAGCACTGAGGTTTACAATCGAGGTTAGCACGTGCATGGTTCATTGTCTAATAGCACATTATTGTGCAATTGTAGGAACCATTCTAATACTTAGGTTATTAACAATTTGGTCTTGCACATCTAGGTCCTGCTGTTAGAGGTTTTGACCCACTGTTTGACTCTTTTTGCATATGGGGAAATGATTTGTCCATGAATATCAATCAAGTCAAGAAACTCAGAAAGATTGTTAGGATAAAGAAATTGGCGACAAAAACAACAAGATCTTTGTCTACACAATGAAGAAGACATCAGTTCACTACAAGATGGTACTAACTATTATACCTTGCCTTTTTTATTCCTTTGCCCTATTTCCAATATAGAGAAGATATTTATGCACATCCTTGTTTTCAAGCCTTTCCAAAGCAGTTCACTGATGATTACCTCTCAAACCACCTCTATGGTCAGGAGGCGAGGAAGGTTTTCATACAACACCCACGGTTCAATATTGAAGTGTTCCTAAAGAGGACAAAGGATGGACGGTCAATCATCCACAGGCACTGGCCTAAACTTGCAAAGACCTTCAACATCAATGGAGGCTCAATATTCACCTTCCGCCTCAGCAGTTTTCCCGATGAGATGCATCTGTCTATGTACCGTCTATGATGCTAATTTCGAAAGGTCATGTGAAACTTGGTGCTGCTGCAGTTGTGTAATGGGGTAGCTGAGTGCTGAAGCTATCATGTTGTACTATGATGTATTTCAATTATGAAATCCTACTTCCTTACTATGGGAATGAAATATATTATGTGTTTAATATGAATTTCAGTTAGATTAATAAATGGATTATTAATAATAGGGCAATTAGCCTGCTAATGGCGAATTAGCCTGCTAATTGGTTTTTGCTATTGCAAACGGCTATTGAGAAAATACCGTGGGCGATGACCTAAGGCAACGCACACAATTTCTAGGAATAGACCATGTTGGATCGATGAACAATCACACATGACATTCTCTTCAAAACTGTTTGCGTTAGGCCACCTTGTGCAAACGTTTACCGCATAAAAACTATGTGTGGTCGATAGTCTTTGCCACACAGTTTCTTCTACGCACCGTGTGTGATGCATTCAATAACACAAACGATAATTTTTTTAATATTGTGTGCGATTGGAATGCCATCACAAATGATTTAACAGGGAAAATTGTGTGTGATGTACCTACGAACGGAAACATTTTCCTTGCAGCGACTGTGTGATATGTATATCTGACGGAAGCGTTT
>JAHHZJ010002656.1:0-66162 GCA_021437245.1 Aegilops speltoides
AAAAGAGACTATTGGGTACACCTTCTATCACAGATCTGAGGCAAGATTTTCGTTGCTAAATTCGGATCCTTTCTAGAAGGAGTTTCTCTCGAAATAAGTGAGTAGGAGGAAAGTAGAACTTGATGAGATAAGCTGTATCTACTCCCTTATTGGAAAGTAGTTCATCACAAGAACCGGTTCTGTGGCGACTACACCAATTAGTGAGGAAGCTAATGATATTGATCATGAAACTTCAGATCAAGTTTCTCTTGAACCTCGTGGGTCTACGAGTAAGATCCGCACCAGTGAATGCGGAAATCCTGTTACGGAAGTCATGTTACTTGACCATGATGAACCTCGAACTATGAGGAAGTGATGATGAGCCAGATTCCATAAAATGGCTAGAGGCCATGAAATCGAGATAGGATCCATGTATGAAAACAAAGTATGGACTTTGGTTGACTTGCCCAATGATCGGCAAGCCATTGAGAATAAATGGATCTTTAAGAAGAAGAAGGATGCTGATGGTAATATTCTGTCTACAAAGCTCGACTTGTTGCGAAAGGTTTTCGACAAGTTCAAGGGTTGACTATGATGAGACTTTCTCACCCGTAGCAATGCTTAAGTCTGTCCGAATCATGTTGGCTATTGCTGCATTTCATGATTATGAAATTTGGCAAATGGATGTCAAGACTGCATTCTTGAATGGATTTCTAGAAGAAGAGTTGTATATGATGCAACTTTGAAGGTTTTGTTCATCAAAAGGTCTTGACAAAGTGTGCAAACTCCAGCGTTCCATCTATGGACTGGTGCAAGCATCTCGGAGTTGGAATAAATGTTTTGTGAGTGTGATCAAAGCATATGGTTTTATCTGAGACTTTTGGAGAAGCTTTGTATTTACAAGAAAGTGAGTGGGAGCTCTGTAGCATTTCTAGTTTTATATGTTGATGACATATTATTAATTGGAAATGATATAGAATTTCTGGATAGCATAAAGGGATACTTGAATAAAAGTTTTTCAATGAAAGACCTTGGTGAAGCTGCTTACATATTGGGCATCAAGATCTATAGAGATAGATCAAGGCGCTTAATAGGACTTTCACAAAACACATACCTTGACAAAATTTTGAAAAAGTTCAAAATGGATCGAGGCAAAGAAAGGATTCTTGCACGTGCTACAAGGTGTGAAGTTGAGTCAAACTCAATGCCCGACCACGGAAGAAGATAGAGAAAATGAAAGATGTTCCTATGCTTCAGCCATAGGCTCTATCATGTATGCAATCTTGTGTACAGGACTGACGTATGTAGCAATAAGCTTGGCAGGTAGGTACCAAAATAATCGAGTGGATCACTTGGCAGCGGTCAAGAACATCTGAAATACGAAAAGGACTAAGGATATGTTTCTCGTATATGGAGGTGACAAAGAGCTAGTTGTAAATGGTTACGTCGATGCAAGCTTTGACACTGATCCGGACGATTTTAAATCGCAGACCGGATACGTGTTTATATTAAACGGTGGAGCTGTAAGTTGGTGCAGTTCTAAACAAAGCATCGTGGCAGGATCTACATGTGAAGCGGAGTACATAGCTGCTACGAAGAAGCAAATGAAGGACTCTGGATGAAGGAGTTCATTTCGATCTAGGTGTCATACCTAGTGCATCGGGACCAATGAAGATCTTCTGTGACAATCTTGGTGCAATTGCCTTGGCAAAGGAATCCAGATTTCACAAGAGGACCAAGCACATCAAGAGGCGCTTCAATTCCATTAGGGACCAAGTCCAAGTGGGAGACATA
The DNA here is from genome assembly GCA_021437245.1 of Aegilops speltoides. Taxonomy (NCBI): domain Eukaryota; kingdom Viridiplantae; phylum Streptophyta; class Magnoliopsida; order Poales; family Poaceae; genus Aegilops; species Aegilops speltoides. The sequence continues at coordinate 1,774 of JAHHZJ010002656.1, forward strand.
GAGATTTGCAAGATACATACTGAATCTGAATGTTGCAGACCCATTGACTAAGCCTCTCTCACGAGCAAAACATGATCAGCACCAAGACTCCATGGGTGTTAGAATCATTCTTGTGTAATCTAGATTATTGACTCTAGTGCAAGTGGGAGGCTGAAGGAAATATGCCCTAGAGGCAATAATAAAGTTATTATTTATTTCCTCATATCATGATAAATGTTTATTATTCATGCTAGAATTGTATTAACGGAAACATGATACATGTGTGAATACATAGACAAACATATAGTCACTAGTATGCCTCTACTTGACTAGCTCATTAATCAAAGATGGTTATGTTTCCTAACCATAGACATGTGTTGTCATTTGATTAATGGGATCACATCATTAGGAGAATGATAAGATTGACATGACCCATCCGTTAGCTTAGCACTTGATCGTTTAGTATTCGCTATTGCTTCCTTCATGACTTATACATGTTCTGTAACTATGAGAATTGTGTAACTCCGTTTACGGAAGAACACTTTGGGTACTACCAAACATCACTGCGTAATGCTGGGTGATTATAAAGGAGTACTACGGTGTTTAGAAGGTACATGTTGAGTTAGCATAATTGAGATTAGGTTTTGTCACTCCGATTGTCGGAGAGGTATCTCTGGGCCCTCTCGGTAATACTAATCACCTAAGCCTTGCAAGCATGTAACTAATGAGTTAGTTATGAGATGGCGTATTATGGAGCGAGTAAAGAGACTTGCCGATACGAGATTGAACTAGGTATTGGATACCGGCGATCAAATCTCGGGCAAGTAACATACCGATGACAAAGGGAACAAAGTATGTTGTTATGCGGTTTGACCGATAAAGATCTTCGTAGAATATGTAGGAACCAATATGGGAATCCAGGTCCGCTATTGGTTATTGACGAGAATGGTTTTAGATCATGTCTACATAGTTCTCGAACCCGTAGAGTCCGCACGCAACAACGTTTAGTTGACAATATAGTATTATATGAGTTATGCATGTTGGTAACGAATGTTGTTGAGTCCGGATGAGATCATGGACATGACGAGGAACTCGAAATAGTCAGGAGATAAAGTTTGATATATGGGATAATAGTGTTTGATCTCGGAAGAGTTCGAATTCACGGAAGGGTTTCCGGATGTTTCGAAATGTTTGGAGTGCGAGAACCGTTATTTGGGCCAAAGGGAAAGCCCACGAGGCTTATGGAAAGTGCAAAGGAAGTTTTGCAGAGACGAGCTAGGCGCCGGGAACCCTGGCGTCTAGGGGTAAACGCCGGGAACCTGGCGTCTAGCCTGAGTCGAGAAGGACTCTTGCGTTTGAGTGAAACCGACTTTGTGGAGGCTTTTACTCCAAGTTTCGACCCAAGGCTCAACATATAAATAGAGGGTAGGGCTAGCACCAAAGACACATCAAGAAACACCAAGCCGTGTGCGGCAACCACGTCCGTCTAGTTTAGCCTCCGTCATAGTTTCCGTAGTGCATAGGCGAAGCCTGCGGAGTGTTCTTCACCAACACCGTCTGCCGCCGTCGTGCTGCGGAACTCATCTACTACCTCGCCCGTCTTCTTTGGATCGAGAAGGCGAGGGCGTCATCGAGCTGAGCGTGTGCGAGAACTCGGAGGTGCTGTGCATTCGGTACTTGGATCGGTCGGATCGTGAAGGCGTCGACTACATCAACAGCGTTGATAGCGCTTCCGCTTAGCGATCTTCAAGGGTATGAAGATACACTCCCTTTCTCGTTGCTATACCATCATCATGATCTTGCGTGTGCGTAGGAAATTTTTTGAAATTACTACGTTCCCCAACAAGAATAGTGTGTTAGGCTCAGGCTAGAGAAGAAACGGGGAACAAGCTGATGAAAAATTATCATACCGAGGGAATTCCTCAAAACTAACAAGAATGATAACGTGCTCGAATGGGCGGTTTGAAAAACTCTTGGAAGACTCTAGGGAATAAAGATGGAATGACTTCTAATTTTTAGGTCCGTATGGTTTGAAATACTTGCACACAAACCGCCACGAAAGCGTTCACGAAATCTCGGCCCAAAAAGGGCGTTTAGTAATTCTAAATGGGACTACGGGATGAAAAACAATAGTTTTGGCGGTTAAAGTTTGAGATTCGATGGTGCAGTAGATCCGTTTGGTCATCAGGTGTTCTGAGCCACAACCATGTCTAGCTAGAATAGTGTGTCGAGGCTCGGGCAAGAGAAGAAACAGGAAATAAGCTGAAGATAGAATTATCATACCGAGGCAATTCACTCGAGAACTAACAGAAAATCCTCAACATCCTCGTTAAATGTTTTCAAAATCCTCAAAAGCCTAACAGAAAAAAAAAGTTCTGGGGCTTTTAAGATCTGGAGCAAAAATTTCAAAAAAATTATTTGAAATACTTGCACACAAACCCAGAGAAAGTGTTAAAATCTCGGCCCAAAAAGGACTTTAGTAATTCTAAAAGGACTACAAGATGAAAAACAATAGTTTTGGCGGTTAAAGTTTGAGATTCGATGGTGCAGTAGATCCATTTGGTCATCGGTGTTCTGATTCTAATTTTTAGGTCCGTATGGTTTGAAATACTTGCACAAACCGCATGAAGCGTTCACAAATCTCGGCCCAAAAAAGACGTTTAGTAATTCTAAATGGGACTACTGGATGAAAAACAATAGTTTTGGCGGTTAAAGTTTGAGATTCGATGGTGCCGTAGATCCGTTTGGTCATCAGGTGTTCTGAGCCACAACCATGTCTAGCTAGAATAGTGTGTGGGCTCGGGCAAGAGAAGAAAGCAGGGAATAAACTGATGATAGAATTATCATGCAAGGCAATTCCTCGAGAACTAACGGAAAATCCTCAAAATCCTCGTTAAGCGTTTTCAAAATCCTCAAAAGCCTAATGAGAAAAAAAAAGTTACGGGGCTTTTAAGATCTGGAGGCAAAAAAATTCAAAAAAAATTATTTGAAATACTTGCACACAAACCGGAGAAAGTGTTAAAATCTCATTAAAAAGGACTTTAGTAATTCTAAAGGGACTACAAGATGAAAAACAATAGTTTTGGCGAGTTAAAGTTTGAGATTCGATGGTGCCGTAGATCCATTTGGTCATCGAAGTGTTCTGAGCGGACCCATGTCTAGCTAGAATAGTGTGTCGAGGCTCGGGCTAGAGAAGAAAGCAGGGAACAAGCTGATGAAAAATTATCATACCGAGAATTCACTCAAAACTAACAAGAATGATAACGTGCTCCATTTGGGCGGTTTAGAAAAACTCTTGGAAGACTCTAGGGAATAAAGATGGAATGACTTCTAATTTTTAGGTCCGTATGGTTTGAAATACTTGCACACAAACCGCATGAAAGCGTTCACTGAAATCTCGGCCCAAAAAGGGCGTTTAGTAATTCTAAATGGGACTACGGGATGAAAAACAATAGTTTTGGCGGTTAAAGTTTGAGATTCGATGGTGCAAGTAGATCCGTTTGGTCATCGGTGTTCTGAGCCACAACCATGTCTAGCTAGAATAGTGTGTCGAGGCTCGGGCAAGAGAAGAAAGCAGGGAATAAGCTGATGATAGAATTATCATACCGAGGCAATTCACTCAGAACTAACGAGAAAATCCTCAAAATCCTCGTTAAGCGTTTTCAAAATCCTCAAAAGCCTATGAAAAAAAAGTTACGGGGCTTTTAAGATCTGGAGAGCAAAAAATTCAAAAAAATTATTTGAAATACTTGCACACAAACCGGAGAAAGTGTTAAAATCTCATTAAAAAAGGACTTTAGTAATTCTAAAAGGACTACAAGATGAAAAACAATAGTTTTGGCAGTTAAAGTTTGAGATTCGATGGTGCAGTAGATCCATTTGGTCATCGAGTGTTCTGAGCCAGACCCATGTCTAGCTAGAATAGTGTGTCGGGCTCGGGCTAGAGAAAAGCAGGGAACAAGCTGATGAAAAATTATCATACCGAGGAATTCACTCAAAACTAACAAGAATGATAACGTGCTCCATTGGGCGGTTTAGAAAAACTCTTGGAAGACTCTAGGGAATAAAGATGGAATGACTTCTAATTTTTAGGTTCGTATGGTTTGAAATACTTGCACACAAACCGCCGAAAGCGTTCTGAAATGTCGGCCCAAAAAGGGCGTTTAGTAATTCTAAATGGGACTACGGGATGAAAAACAATAGTTTTGGCGGTTAAAGTTTGAGATTCGATGGTGCCGTAGATCCGTTTGGTCATCGGTGTTCTGAGCCACAACCATGTCTAGCTAGAATAGTGTGTCGAGGCTCGAGGCAAGAGAAAAGCAGGAATAAGCTGATGATAGAATTATCATACCGAGGCAATTCACTCAGAACTAACAGAAAATCCTCAAAATCCTCGTTAAACGTTTTCAAAATCCTCAAAAGCCTAACAAAAAAAAGTTACGGGGCTTTTAAGATCTGGAGGCAAAAAAATTCAAAAAAATTATTTGAAATACTTGCACACAAACCGGAGAAAGTCTTAAAATCTACCCAAAAAGGACTTTAGTAATTCTAAAAGGACTACAAGATGAAAAACAATAGTTTTGGCGAGTTAAAGTTTGAGATTCGATGGTGCAGTAGATCCATTTGGTCATCGGGTGTTCTGAGCCGGACCCATGTCTAGCTAGAATAGTGTGTGTGTCGGGCTCGGGCTAGAGAAGAAAGCAGGGAACAAGCTGATGAAAAATTATCATCGAGAAATTCACTCAAAACTAACAAGAATGATAACGTGCTCCATTTGGGCGGTTTAGAAAAACTCTTGGAAGACTCTAGGGAATAAAGATGGAATGACTTCTAATTTTTAGGTCCGTATGGTTTGAAATACTTGCACACAAACCGCCTTTAAAGCGTTCTGAAATGTCGGCCCAAAAAAGGGCGTTTAGTAATTCTAAATGGGACTACGGGATGAAAAACAATAGTTTTGGCGGTTAAAGTTTGAGATTCGATGGTGCCGTAGATCCGTTTGGTCATCGGTGTTACTAGCCACAACCATGTCTAGCTAGAATAGTGTGTCGAGGCTCGGGCAAGAGAAAAGCAGGGAATAAGCGATGATAGAATTATCATCTTGAGGCAATTCACTCAGAACTAACGAGAAAATCCTCAAAATCCTCGTTAGCGTTTTCAAAATCCTCAAAAGCCTAACAGAAAAAAAAGTTACGGGGCTTTTAAGATCTAGAGCAAAAAATTCAAAAAAATTATTTGAAATGCTTGCACAAACCGGAGAAAGTGTTAAAATCTCATTAAAAAGGACTTTAGTAATTCTAAAAGGACTACAAGATGAAAAACAATAGTTTTGGCGAGTTAAAGTTTGAGATTCGATGGTGCCGTAGATCCATTTGGTCATCAGTGTTCTGAGCGGACCCATGTCTAGCTAGAATAGTGTGTCGAGGCTCGGGCTAGAGAAGAAAGCAGGGAACAAGCTGATGAAAAATTATCATACGAGGAATTCACTCAAAACTAACAAGAATGATAACGTGCTCCATTGGGCGGTTTAGAAAAACTCTTGGAAGACTCTAGGGGAATAAAGATGGAATGACTTCTAATTTTTAGGTCCGTATGGTTTGAAATACATGCACACAAACCGCATGAAAGCGTTCACAAATCTCGGCCCAAAAAGGGCGTTTAGTAATTCTAAATGGGACTACGGGATGAAAAACAATAGTTTTGGCGGTTAAAGTTTGAGATTCGATGGTGCAGTAGATCCGTTTGGTCATCGGTGTTACGAGCCACAACCATGTCTAGCTAGAATAGTGTGTCGAGGCTCGAGGCAAGAGAAAAGCAGGAATAAGCTGATGATAGAATTATCATACCGAGGCAATTCACTCAGAACTAACAGAAAATCCTCAAAATCCTCGTTAAGCGTTTTCAAAATCCTCAAAAGCCTAACGAGAAAAAAAAAGTTACGGGGCTTTTAAGATCTGGAGGCAAAAAATTCAAAAAAAATTATTTGAAATACTTGCACAAACCGGAGAAAGTGTTAAAATCTAAACCAAAAAGGACATTAGTAATTCTAAAAGGGACTACAAGATGAAAAACAATAGTTTTGGCTGTGGTAGCGATGGCGCGACACCTATGGGGCGAGGGCGGCCCCTTCGTGAGTTGATGCTGAGGCGGAGGAGGATGCTGTGAAGCGGATCGAGGCGATGCACGCTGAGGATTTTACCCAGCCAGACGCGATGGTCGCGTAAAACCCTCTGCTGCTTTGTGTTGTATTGTGCTTGGGAGCTTGAAGAGCTACGATGGCGGCTACCGGCGTAAGAGTTGCAAATGGTGAACCCCCTCTCGTTGTGCATGGGCCTCCTTTTATAGGGCAAGGGGTCACCGACAGGTGTCAGCGTGGGAGAGAGGGTAAAAAGCGTAAAGAGGTGGTAGTTGGAGCGGTCGCGGAGGCAGTTGCAGCTCGATTGCTTGAACAATGGATTCTACCTACTTTTGTGAGAGGGACAAGAGCATTAAATTCCGTCGCCGTGGCAAAGCTCCGCCCTTGCGTCTCCGTTTGCCCGGCGATGAAGCCACCACCGTGGAGTGCCACCGCACCCCTCATTTGCACTGACCATCGCCACGCGTCTCTGGAGAGGGCTGAAAGGCGCAGCGTGGGCAGATGAGCTGGAGTGCTGGCAGCGCAGCTCTCCGGCAAGCACCTTGCGGGGTCTTGATCTTGCGGACCGGGAGCTTGTCGGGCTTGTAACTTGTCGCTCCCGGGCCCTCGCCGGGCAGCGTATAGCGCGAGGCGTGTCTTGTGATGTAGTCTTCTAATCTCCCGGCGAGCTCCTCTGCGCGAGGGGCTTACATGGGTGGCGTAATCTTGAGCACAGAGCAGCCTTCCGGCAAGCTCCTCTTCTTTGGGGTCTCGAGCTTCTGTCTTGTACACTTTGTTCTTGAATGGCTTGGTATGGGCAGGAATGGTCTCCGGCAAGCATATGGCGGATCAGGCTGCGGGGGGCTGCGGCTGCCCGATGCACAAGTTAAGTCTTGAGGTACCCCTACCTTAATACAAGCAGGAGCCCCGGCACTGGGCCATACAGTCTGCAGCTGTTGGGCCAGGCTCAAGGCGGTCTGCAGGCACCACAGAAGCCTGGCGTGCCGAGTCCATTTCGCCTCTGCCGCCTTCCCACGCAACAGCCGCGTCGATTGCGGCGTCGTGGGATAGGGCGTGCCCGTCCTTTAATGAGAAAAGCGGGCGCCCCCACTTCCCCATAAAAGCAGAGGAAGCGGCGCGGTTCCCCTCCATCGCTTTCATTGCTTCTCCTTCCTCCTCCAGAAATCCTCTTTGCGCTCCGCCTCCGCATCTCCTCCGCCGCTTCTTGCGTCCGCGGCGTCGTCGGATTCTTCGTCCTCCTTTCCTCGCCGCCTCCGCCATGGCCCCGAAGACCAGGAAGGGGAAGGGGAAGCGGAGAAGACCAAGAAGGAGAAATCGAGCAAGCGGAAGAGCTTCGCCCAGATCACGGAGGGAGAGCGTCGTCTTCCGCTTGGCTCGGCGTGCAAGAACTCTGGGGCAAGTATTTCTTGTTACAGGCCAAGAGGACCTCGGCACATCCTCGGACCAGAGCTCATCCGGCCGCCACCATGGACAACTATCTGGCGGGTACTATTTCTTCGCAGCTTTCTTCCACTGCGGTCTTTGTCCCCCTTTTACGAATTCTTCTGCGACATCATGAACACATCGGCTTCCACCTTCTTGATTTCACCCCAGCGCCGTCCTCACGATGGCGGTTTTTTACTACATGTGTGAAAACTTCATAAGGATATACCAAATGTAGCTCTGTTAGGGCATTTCTTCACTCCGGCGGCCGGCTCCCCCCCTCTCCGGAGGATTTCTTGGGTTTTCCGTCTGAACTTGAAAGGTCGTGCTTGCGGGGAACTCCGCGTCAAGTGGGAAGAGTGGTAGCTTGATTGGTGCTGGATCGTCGAAGGCGAGCGCAGCCTTCACCGTGCGCGCTGCGCGCCCATTCTTGTGGCAGAGATTGGAAGCGAGCTGGATTCGGACGACATTAAGCTCGATGTTGCCCTCATCCGGATCGCCGTCTTCGACAAGCAGGGCTGTCCATTGCAGCGATGAGGTGCAGACTTCCTCGCCGCCGCGCATCCCTCTCCAAGGCAGGAAAAGGCGGCACAGGAATCTGCGGCGCGGGGATATAATGAGGCTGCGCGCGGGCTGAACTTCAACTTCACGATCTTTGGAGCTGGGGGATGGTCAGGAACTCTTCAAATCGACCGGCCCATCGAGTGGTTCGAGCTTCCCCGGGGAGTGGTGCCCCTTTGCAACAACGCAGCTCGAGATCGCCTCCTCGCCATGATGCCCGCGTGCGACTCACACGGCGTGGAGCGCTCATGGATCCCGCCCGAGCCAATGGACGTCCTCAACTTCTTCGACACCCTTGAAGAGGTAGCGAAGAACAAGGACGAGATCCGGGGGTTGACACGGGACACCACGGACCAGGAGCTCGCGTACATAGCTTCTCGGGCCGAAGAGGCCGCCGCAGCTGCAGCGGCAGGAAAGTTCGGTTGTATGCCCGAGGAGGCGGAGGCTGCGGAGGAGTCCTATCAAGCGGAGGCGGCGGAGATCTGCAGACTGCTGCGACTTCCTCCGGCACGCTTGCGGGGTCCCTCTCTGAGGCACTCAGGATCCCGGAATTGCGGCGAGCCGTGGCAAGAGGTGGTGCTGCGGAGGAGCAGGCGCCGCAGGAGAGGAGGCGTCGGAGGGAGGAGCGCCCGGAGAAAAAAAGTCGCAGCGCAGGGCTGGAGTGCAGTGAGCCCGGCGGCGAGGAGGAGGGATGCAGCGATCGCCGAGGATGCGGCGGGTCCACGGACCTTCTGACGGCGACCTCTCCTCGTCGTCGGAGACCTCCCGCCCAGGCGAGCCCAAGCGTTCTCCTCTGAGCGCCTCCATAAAGCGGCGGCGAGGCAATCTCATAAGCCCGGCAACTACCGGCTCGCCCGGGCAGCGCAAGCTTCCGGAAGTCGAGCCAGCGCCGAGGCGACAGCGCACCAGGCGTGGCGGAGCGACCAGCGCTTGAGCCACGGCAAGGCGCCTCGCAGGCCGGCGCCCGGGTGGACAGAGGTCTTCTCCGGCGGGCGGCGGCTCCGCCCGCTTCTCGGGCCCGGCGCTCTGAGGCTGGATTTTCGCAGCCCCAGCCCGAGGGGCATAAGCGCCGAGAGGGCCTCCGCCTCCTGCTCCTCGCGCCGGCGCAACCCGGTGCGATATGACTTCTCCGCCTTGGCGAAGATGGCGAGGAAGAACAGGAGTGAGTATCCGAAATCCTCATCTTCTTAAATTTCACCTTGATTATTGTTGTGGCTAATCTCGTTTTGTGCTGATTCGGGACCACTGACCTGGTGGCGGCGGCGAAGAGCCAAGGTGCCCGTGGTCGGTCGCGGATGACCCGCCCGTCGAGGCGACCGGGGCGTCTTGAGGAGAGCAAGCTTGCCGGACCAGCGCCGTCGAGCAGCCCCAGCGTAGCCCCAGCGTCGTCTGAGCCCCGCACCTTCGCTTGCGGTAGCGTGAAAGCTTCATCTTGTCCCAATATCTTGATGTGTTTGTCTCGACTTGCGCAGAGATGGAGCCATGGCGGCCAGGAGCATCGGAGGTCGCCCTCGAGGAGCGGCAGTCCCTCCATCCCGCCAAGGTTGGATTCTCCGGCAAGGGAAGCGTTCCGCCAAAGGCGGAGTACTCCGCCAAGGCGAGTACCCGCCAAGCAGCGGCTCGGCGAGGCGGCTACTCCGGCAAGGATGGTTCCCGGCAAGAAAGCCCGCCGCTGAAGATGTCCGCCAAGGTAAGTTCGCAACTTTGTCTTCTTGGCGTTACCTCTTTTCGGATATTTGCTTGAACTGCTTTTGCTTTTCTTTCTTCTTCAAGATCCTCCTCCTCCCGAGCAGATGGAGGCGGAGGTCGTCATTGAAGCGGAGGAAGGCGTGCAGGGTGGCGGCGGCAGCGCTGTCGTCGAGACCTGGCGAGCCGCCGAGCCACATGTGCCGAAGCTGCTCTCGGCTGCGGGCCTTGTGGCAGGGAAGGGACGGCGACCGCACTGCTGGCGGAAGCTGCGGGGCGTCGGTGCCACGCCGGTTACCGACCCCTCCGCCGGGAAGGCGGCCGGCTACTACTTGAAGCCCCAGCGGCGTCTTCATCCAGATGCCGTGGGGTTCGTCGTCATGACTCCAGCGGGCGGGCGAGGCCGATGGGGAGATCCTCGCCTCCATGAGGCTTGAAGGTCGTCAAAAGGTCCGGCCAGGCAGCAGGCTGACGAGGAGAAGCTGCTTCACCAGCTCTGGCCCTTTACGGGGCAGATAAGTAGCTTCGCCTCCGTGAGGCCCTTGCCGCCAAGGCCGCCGAGGAGATGGAGGGCGTGGCGGAGCTCAGCGCCGCCAACCAGGCTGCTCTATGCAAGGTGGCGGAGAGACATGAGCAACTTCGCCGGGCAGTATGAAGGAGGCTGCTGGAGAAAGCGAGGCGAAGAGCAGCAGCGGCTCGCGGAGTGGAGCTGTCCCGGCGAGAAGGAGAGCTCAACCAGCGAAAGGTTGCCCTTGGCGCCCACAGTGTCGGTGTACTAAGGTAGGGGTACCTCGGTACCCCAACTTGTGCAGGCAGCCCCACTCCCATCAACCAGATCCATCAAATGCTTGCGGAGACCATCTCCGCTCCACCAAACCGTTCAAGAGCGAAGTATATAAGATAGAAACTCAAGACCCGGCAAGCGGAGCTTCGAAGGCCATCAGAGCTCAAGGCTACATTACTCCTGTAGATCCCGGCGAGAGGAGCTCGTCGGGAGGACGAAGATCACATCACGAAGACACGCCTCGGCGCCCTTGCGCGCTTGGCGAGACCGAGGCGGCAAGTCCTGAGCCGACAAGCCCGGGCCAGCAAGATCAAGGCCCGGCAAGGTACTTGCCGGGAGAGCTGTGCTCGTGCCGCCTCCAGCTCATTTGCCACGCGTCGCCTCCAGCCTTCTCGAGAGGCGCGTGGCGGGTGGCGTGCTGCATGAAGAATGCGGTGGCACTCCACGGTGGTGGCGCCGCCGCCGTGGAAAAAAAAACGCAATGGCGGGAGCTTTTGGGGCGGCGGCGATGGGCATTTAATGCCCTTGTCCCCTCTGTCAAAAAGTAGGTAGAAAACCTTGTGGCTGCACTTTGTTCCCGCTTTGTTCCAACTACCACCTCTTTTACGTTTTACCCCTCTACCTCACGTTGACACTGTCGGTGACCCTTGCCCTATAAAGGAGGCCCATGCACAGCGTGGGGGGTTGGAAGCTAGGTTCATAACTAGCTACTCTGGCGAGAGTTTCACACACCACTCCACCGTTTTGCTCGCATTCTTGAGCAAGATCAAATACAACACAATGCAGCGATAGGGTTTCTGCGACCATCGCGGCCGAAGCTGGGTAAAATCCCGCGTGCATCGCCTCGATCTGCTCTCCGCGCAGCCTCCGCCCGTACCGAACACACGAAGGGCCCGGCCCTATAGGTGCGCGCCGCCCATCCTCGGCGCGACATCTCTGGCGCGCCGAGGTAAAGCGTCGAGGTTGTGCGAACCTGATCCGGCGTTCGCGCGCGGCGCTCTTCATCAACCTCTCCGGCCGTCGGCAGATTCGCCGACAAGCTGCGTCATGGCCCGAGCGAGAGCTTGGTCGCAGACCCATCTCCGTCTTCCCGCCGCCACCGGAGCGACGGCAGCGGAGGAGACGCCGATGGAAGGGTGTGCACGGCGAGGCGCTCGCGGTGCCACGAGATCAGGGCGGGCGGAGGACGCGCCTTGGCCTCCGTGAATCGCGTCCTCCAGCATATAGCAGCCAGCGGCGCCATACCGCTTGAAAAGGTGGTATCCGCCCGGTGAGGCAAAACAGCGAGGGGTTCGCGGGGCGCTACGGGCTGCTGTCCATGCATGAAACCAAAGCGAAAGAGGTCGAGCGAGATTCTGCTCCCCTAACATTGTTAGGGACCGAGTGTATCCGGCCCCTCGCGCGCTTCGCTCCGCTCCCCTCGGCCCGGCAGCGCCTATCCTTGGGCGTTACGATGTCGTCGAAAGAGCGCTTCTCGAGCTCTAAGTCCGGCAAGGGCGGCTCTGGTGCTCTATCCGACAAGCGTACCTCCTCGGGCGCTTGATAAGCCAGTGCGGACAGCTTTGGTGTTCGTCCGGCAAGCACGCCTCCCGGGCGCGCGCCACCGCCGTGGACACACCATCGAGCTCCACCAGCGGCGCAAAGAAAAAAGAAAAAAGCTAAAGTCGCTCGAGCCTTCGTGCGAGCACTCTTTGATTTCATACTTTTATATGTTATACCCCTCGCGCATTAAGTCCTTTGTGCGCGAAACCTGTCGCGTGGAGGAGCCTGCTTGTGGATGGTCGCACCCTTACTTACGCGAACACGCTCAGCGAGTTAAGAGTAAGCGCGACCAACCGGCGCTCTCGTTTCGTTCGAGCCTGCTCGGCAAGTTAAGTGCGTCGCTTGACGGACACGGCAAGGTTGCTTGTCGGGCGACACCAATAAGCGGGCTCTTGGCGTTCCGCACTCAGCAAGCGTGTTGAGCACCGGCAAGTTACCTAGAAGCGTGGGGTGAAAGCACACAAAGGGTGTAGGGCAGAGGGTATAACGTGGCGAGGCATGCGGAAAGCGTCGTCCGTATGAGAGACTTGGGCGCAAGAGGAGCCAAGTCGTGGCCCGATTCGCGTGCTTGTTTTGTTTCGAGTCCGCTCAACAAACACAAGTGTGCTGCAGCACCCTTATCTTGCTTCGAGCCACGCTCGACAAGTTAAGCGTCATAGCGCCCGGCAAGCAAGGTTGCTTGCGGAGCGGCGCCACCAGCGGGCTGTCCCATGATCGCTAAGCGTGTCCGCCCGACAAGCTCCCCAAGAGCGAGGGTACAAACATCTGAAGGACAAAGCCCGCATCGCATTGCTTAGCCAAGATTTATATACACATACTGCATATGTGTGTAGAAGCATTGCATATCTACCTCAGCTATTGTCATGGCTAAAATTGCAGCAACAAGAAGGAACCAAAAAGACCACACCAGCGCCTAAGATCCGGCAAGCCCGGTCATTGGGAGCTCTTGATGCTAAGGCTCTTCCTCGGCAAGCCAGCCTCGCTGAGGGCTCTGACGCCGAGATTCGTCTCCGGCAAACTAGGGTTGCTGGGGGCTGCTATTTCAGATAAGTTTTTCATCCCTCATCATGCATCCTCTCGTGGACCGGAAGATGCGGGACTGCGTCTTTGAGCGATCGTGTCTTGTAAAAACCCGTGCGTGGAGGAACGAGTCGTGACCAGGTTGTGTACTTGGTTTGTTTCGAGTCCGCTCAACAAACCCAAGTGTGCCGCTGCACCTCTATCTTGCTTCGAGCCTGCTCAGCAAGATAGGCGTCATAAGCCCAGCCCGACAAGGTTGCTTGCGGGAGTGACACCACCGGTGGGCTGTCCATGATCGCTAAGCGTGTTAAGCCCGGCAAGCTCCCGATAGCGTAAGAACACACAAAGGCACGCAATCAAGTAAAAGACTCAGTCCGGCAAGCTTCCCTCTTTTCATTAAAGCATCCAATTCAGTACAAGTCCATAGAGGATGAAAAACATGATAGAGAGGATTACAAGTTCTTAAATGCAGCTAATGCCGAGGGCTTACAATCTGAAAAGATAAGGTGCCGTGATCCTCTCTGTTTCTCTGTTCGGGAGTTCGGGAGGTAGGTCAAGAGCCCCGGCAAGATAAGCTTGCGGGAGAGAGACCCAGCAAGAGGAGCTTGTCGGGAAGAGGCGAGGCGCCTAGAAGGCGTGGCGGTGGCCGCCGTGCCTTGCAGAGCTGCGCAAGGTGGCAGGCATGGGAAGCGCATGCCCGGGAGCAGCAACAAGTCCCTGAAGGCCCATGAAGAGCCCAGGCGCTAGAAGACCCCAAAGAGAACACCCGGGGCGGCCGGGAGCTTGGCGGAGTCGGGCGTGGGAGGCGAGCTTGAAGGCGGGGTAGTGGGGCGTCGGCACGCTTCTCGAAGGCTACTCGCCCTCGTGCTGCGGCATGAACGGCCTTGCCGCCCTCCCCTCTTCCTCTTCGCTGCTGCCTCGCCCGCCGCCAAGAAAACGGCCCGGGGAGTCAGGAGCCCGCAACCCAGAAGAAGGGGTTGCGGTGGCGCCTGAGGCAGCGGTGTCAAGCGCCTGGTCGGGCCCGCCATCCCCTCGTCGCCGCTGTCGCTCTCCTCCTCGTCACTCTCGCTCGAGGAGGAGCCTTCGCTATCAGGAGCTGTCCACAGCAGCGCACCGGGTTCCATAGTCGCCGAAGACCTTGACGGCGAGAGGTCACCATCCAATAACTTGAAATGGAGGGTGAACCCCGCCGTCAAGCTATGGATCGGGCGAGCGTCTTCCACCCTCGGTCGAAGAACATCACGCAGGGGCTGGGGACACGACACTCACCCGAGTGCCGCTGATCCGCAGCCCCTCATCGCGTAACTCCATCACGTCGGGCGGATCCGGCCCCATTGCGTCCATGAGCAGGGCCGGCAACCGGCAAGCGGACGAGGCGCCAGCGGAGCTTGATGAAGAACTCCCGGGGTCATCTCCGGTGTGGACGCGCCGTGGTCGAGGCGCCGGAGGAGGCAGGGAGGCTCCTCACCTCGACCGCCTCTCCTCGACCGCCTCGGCGCGCCCTCGGCCTCGACCGCGCCACGCCCCCTCCCTCTCCCTCTCGTGGCGGCTCCACCGCCACGGGAGGCGAGATGGGGCGGCGCTGCCTAAAGCAACCAGCGCCGCCACCGTTGAGGCCAGGATTCCCTCCTTCCATGGCGGCAAGAAGAAGCAGAAGAGCGAAGGCAAAGGAAGAAATGGATGAGTGTGGCGTTGGGCACCCCTTCCGCCCTATTTAAAGGGGCGAAGTGGGGGCTCAACCGCCCGCTCAGCCAATCGAGAAGCAAGGAGGCCCGGAGGAGCGGGCCGACTCGCCCTCTCCTCCCGTGGCTCGGTCTCCCACCGCCGCCACCCGACCCCCATGCATGAGGGCAGCGTGGCGAAAAAGCAGAGCCGAGCGGCAGTGAAGCGACCCGCTCTGCGCCACGATCACGGGTGGGTGCCTTAAAGGCTGCATCGCGCCCACTTCTCCCACGCCGTAATCGGCGCGTGCCGTTGCGGGGAGGAGGCAGCGAATCTGGTGGCAGATTCGGACAGGCCATGGGCCAGCGCCCGTGCCTTTATCTTAGGCCTGGCCCAACAGCGCTCGGCACGTGTATGGCCCGGGCCGGGGCTCTGTCGGTGTACTAAGGTAGGGGTACCTCGGTACCCCAACTTGTGCACGGGCAGCCCCAACTCCATCAACCAGATCCATCAAATGCTTGCGGAGACCATCTCCGCTCCACACCAAGCCGTTCAAGAAGCGAAGTATATAAGATAGAAACTCAAGACCCGGCAAGCGGAGCTTGCCGGAAGGCCATTCAGGCTCAAGGCTACATTACTCCTGTAGATCCCGGCGAGAGGAGCTCGTCGGGAGGACGAAAGATCACATCACAGAAGACACGCCTCGGCGCCCCGCGCGCGCGCCCGGCGAGACCGAGGCGGCAAGTCCTGAGCCCGACAAGCCCGGGCCGGCAAGATCAAGGCCCGGCAAGGTACTTGCCGGGAGAGCTGCTACTACGTGCCCGCCTCCAGCTCATTTGCCCGCGTCGCCTCCGGCCTTCTCGAGAGACGCGTGGCGGGTGGCGTGCTGCATGAAGAATCGGTGGCACTCCACGGTGGTGGCCGCTGGCCGCCGTGGCGAAAGAAAACGCAATGGCGGGAGCTTTTGAGGCGACAATGACAGGCATTTAATGCCCTTGTCCCCTCTGTCAAAAGTAGGTAGAAGGCCTTGTAGCTGCCTTTGTTCCCCTGCACTGTTCCAACTACCACCTCTTTTACGTTTTACCCCTCTACCTCACGTTGACACTGTCGGTGACCCTTGCCCTATAAAAGGAGGCCCATGCACAACGTAGAGGGGGTTCGGAAGCTAGGTTCCGCAACTAGCTACTCTGGCGAGAGTTTCACACACCACTCCACCGTTTTGCTCGCATTCTTGAGCAAGATCAAATACAACACAATGCAGCAGTAGGGTTTTACGCGACCATCGCGGCCCGAAGCTGGGTAAAATCCCAGCGTGCATCGCCTCGATCTGCTCTCCGCGCAGCCTCCGCCCGTGCCGAACACACGAAGGGCCCCGCCCTATAGGTGCCGCGCCGCCCATCCTCGGCGCGACAACGAGGAAGACCTTGCCGTTCGGGAGCAAGCCCTTGGCGGAATTGAAGGAAGCGAAGACGCCGCGGCGGCCGCGGAGAACCGCCAAGGAAGATCTTGCCGCCAAGGTCGCGCAAGCTGGAGGAGCTGTTGAAGGTGGACTCGGAGAAGATCGCGCGCGCTCACCACGGAGGCGAAATCGCCCACACCAACTCGAGCTCGAGCGCGTCTTCTGAGAAGGCGACGAGTGAAGGCCGCCAAGGACTCCGTCGAGGATCTTGAGCGAGAAAATTTCTGCGTTGAAGGACTCGCTCGGCGCTGCCGGGACCCGAAACCAAGCTGAAGGAGGAGCTCGCGAGGAGCGATCCTTAGTGGCTGGCGCCAACAAAGCAGCCGAGGATTTCCGTCGCATCGTTGAGATATGGACCGAAGACTTGGTGTCTTCGCATCCGCCATCGACCAGGAGCTCTGGGCTGAAGTGGAGCATCTCATCTACTCCCGGACCCAAACCTCGCTCCACGGCGCCAAGCTCAGCCTCTTCTTGAAGTCGCGCCAGCTCTTGCAAATCTGCGGAAGAAGATCAGCGCAGCTTCGCCGAGGCCAGCGCCCGGTGTCTTGTGAGGAACCATGGGGAAGCGTCTTGATGAAAATCGTATACCGCAACCCGGTATAAACCTCTCCAACGTCCTTCGCAGCTTGCCGGCGACGCGGACATGGAGGCCACTGAAGGAGCAGGTCGCCCACATCATCGCCAAAGTGAACAAGATCCCGGGATGGAGGCGACCCGCGTAGACTAGGCCTCTTTATCTTTATTTCCTTTTGTTGCTGCAGTGTCGCTATGAATTCATTAGTCATCGCGACAAGTTATTCCTTGTAAGATATTACCTTTATTACGATCGGCGAGATGCGGTGTCATCTCCTTGCCTTGATCCTCAACCGCGCGTTTTAACTTTATGCTTCTAGGAGTTTTGTCGACAAGGGCCCTTGCCGCTGAAGTGCTGAGTGTCAAACTCGAAGCAGCCTGCTAGCCAAGGTCTTACCGGCAAGCAACCTTGCCATGGCTTGCATAACGCACCTAGCTTGCCGGCGGGCTCGAAAGCGAAACAAAGGCGCAACACTTTGTCGCTGCTCACTTAAATCGTTGAGCACGCTCGAAAACAAGATGAGGTGCGGCTATCCACGGGTAGGTTCCTCCGAGCACAAGTTTTCCATACGAAGTGTGGTTGTTCAAGGAAGGCAACTTAAAAATTTAGAACTTTGAGCCGTTCTCCGGCAAGCTTCTCTTTCTTGAACTCATCCTCCACTTCCTCCCCCCCCCGGCAAACTTGTGCACGAGGAATGTTTCATTTGCTTAAGAGACAAGGAAAGAGAAGAAGGAAAAAGCATATGGCCTTTCGGCGTGCTATTGCTTGCCGGATATGCGTGTCGTCTGAAAGATGCCAAATAACTCATGCAAATAGCAAAGAAGAGCATGGGAAAAGGCAAATAGCATAAAACACGGAAACTTTATTGCTGCACGTGGTCTGCGCCGGCTTTGTACAAAGGGTTACATGCAACGGCGGCAAAGCTTTTGTACAAAAGGTGGTTGCGGGGCGGATCACGGCAACCGCGCCTTATGGGTAAAACTTGCGAAGATGCTCTATGTTCAGGAGTTACTCACTTTGGCAGGCCTTCTTCGGTCTCGGCGGACGGCGCGGGCCTCGTGACTTGTCTCACCCGATAAAGGCCTTCCCGCCGGTGTCAACTTGTTGGAATTCTTGGCGGACTGAACACGCCGAAGAACAAGGTCGCCTTCCTCGAGACTCTGGCTTTGACCTTGCGGCTATGGTAGCGGCGCAAGGCTTGCTGGTATCGAGCAGCTCGTCTGACAGCACAGAGGCGTCCCTCCTCGAGGAGCAATCGTTATCTTGTTGCAGTTGCTCTTGCTCAAGCTCATCATAGCGAGCACCGAGGAGATCCGTATCTGAGTTCCGTGGGGAGAACTGCTTACGCTCCATAAACTAGAGCAAAGGGTGTCTGTCCGGTGGCTCGATTTGGTGTCGTTCGATTGACCAAAGAGCCGCGGCAGCTCCTCTATCAAATTTCTTCCGCACTTGCGCAGCTTGTCGAAAGTTCTTGTCTTGAGTCCGCGCAGCACTTCAGCGTGGCCCTTTCGCTTGACCGTTGCTCCTTGGGTGAGCAGCGAGTTTAAACAGACCTTGGCGCCAAGGTCTTGGGCGTCTTGCATGAAGGTGCGGCTAGTGAATTGTGTACCGTTGTCGGTGATAATCCTGTTAGGGATCCCAAGCGGCACACAATTGACCAAGAACTTGACGCTGTTGTCTTGTCACCTTTCTCACTGGCTCCACTTCGGCCACTTTGTGAACTTGTCGATTACTACGTACAAGTACTCAAAGCCCCGACAACACGGGGAAAGGGCCGAGATATCAAGCCCCAGACCGAGAAGGGCGGGATAGGGGATTGTTTGGAGAGCTTGAGGTGGTGATGAATTTGCTTTGCATGGGCCTTGCACGCTTCACACTTGGTTACTAGTGCGTTGCATCTTGGAGGACTTCTTGCCAAAGAACCCTTGCCGGAAAGCTTTCCCGACAAGTGCCCTTGCGCCAATGTGGTGGCGCATATGCCTCCATGTATTTCGCCGGCAGCCACATCCATCTTCCACGGAGATGCACTTCAATCGACACCATTGAGCCTTCTTACATGCAGTTCGTTGTCCACGAACTGGTACATACTGTTGTCTGGTTACCCTTTCTATTTCTTGTGGTCGTCGGGAAGTTCTCCGGTTTGCAGAAGCAGACGATCTGCTGCGCCCATGCCGGAGCTTGGGGCTCGGCGGCAAGGACTAAAGGCATGAGGGCGCTGCAGGAACCTCGGCTTCTCGGCAAAGATCTCTGGCTCTGCCGGGCTGAAGGTCCCCGGCAAGCTTGCCGGGCAAAGCTTGTCGGGAACACTTGCTTCGATCGCCTGATTAGAGGATCGGCAGGAGCAAACTGTTCCTCAGCGTTCTGACCGTTGACCTTGGGGACTTTGGCGGCGGTCTCAGGGAGATCCGCCGGCAAGTAGTCGCCGGCGACCAACTTTCTCTTCTTGGTTTGCCCAATTGATGGTGTGACGGAGGGTTGAGTCAACTTGAGTAAGAAGGTCCCTGGTTCCACAGGTAACTTCATTGAAGCACACTTTGAAAGGCCATCTGCGATTTCATTTTGAGCTCTCGGGACATGCTCCATCTGCAAACCCTCAAAGCGCTCCTCAAGCTTCCTCACTTCGTCTACATAAGCTTCCATCAAAGGGCTCTGATAGCCCTTGTTAACTTGCCGGACCACCAACTGAGAATCTCCTCGCACGATCAACTTCCTGATCCCAAGTTCGGCCGCAATCCTGAGGCCGGCGAGCAAACCTTCATATTCAGCAGTATTGTTTGTCGCTTGCTCTCTTGGGAAGTGCATCTGGATGACATACTTGAGGTGCTCCCCGGTGGGCGCGATGAGTACCACGCCGGCACCGGCGCCTTGCAGCGAGAAGGCACCATTGAAGTACATTACCCATTCACTTGCCGCTTCTTGCACGGGTGCACTTGTTTCTTGGACTTCTTCATCAGGGGTTGGGGTCCATTCCGCTATGAATTCTGCCAAAGCCCGGCTCTGTATGGTTGAAGTACTTTGAACTTGAGTCCAAAGCTCGACAACTCGGTGCCCACTCAACGATCCTGCTGTTGCCTCTGGGTTGTGCAATATTCTCTTGGCGGGAAGCGAGTGACCCTTTGTTATCTCGTGTGCACGGAAGTAATGGCGCAGCTTTCTTGAGGCCATGAGGAGGCGAAGCAACTTTGCACACGAGTATCTTGATCTAGCCCCACGGAGAAGGGAGCTTACAAAATACACTGGGCGCTGCACCATCTTTTTCCGCACCTCATGCTGTTCCTGCGCAGATTCATCCTTGTCGGGGCCAGAGCTTGCCGGAGCGGTACCCTGCTTGTCGCTGGACTCACTTGCCGGAGATGCAGCCTCCTCGTCGGACTCCCTCTCTGCTACCAGCGCAGCACTAACCACTTGGTTGGTTGCCGCTAGGTACAGCAACAACTTCTCTTGTGGTTTAAGTGCGACAAGTATTGGAGTGGAGGACAGAGTAACGTTCAAATCTTGCAGTGTTGTCTCCGCTTCTGGAGTCCACTTCATGGGCCTGCCTTCTTCAAGATTTTGAAGAAGGGTAGGCGCCTTCTTCTGCAGACTTTGAAATGAACCTCTTGAGGGCAGCCACACAACCTGCGAGCCTTGACATCCTTGACCCGCTTTGGGGCTTGATCTGCTCAATGGCTTTAATTTTGTCGGGGTTGGCTTGATCCCCTCTGCGACACAAAGAACCCGAGAAGCTTGCGGAGGGACCCCAAAGACGCACTTCTCGGGGTTCAATTTTAGCTGTATCTTCTTGCAGTCTTGAAATGTCTCTTCCAAATCTTGAATCGGTGTATCCTTGCTCTTGCTCTTCACCACGATGTCATCCATGTAAGCTTCTACATTTACGTGGATCTGTGGCTCAAAAGCAGTATACACTACCCTTGCGAATGTTGATCCTGCATTCTTCAGTCCAAACGGCATGCGTATGAAGCAATAAGTGCCACATGGAGTGATAAACGCAGTCTTCTCTTCATCCTCCTTGGCCATAAAGATCTGGTGATAGCCTGAGTATGCATCAAGAAAGCAGAGTAGCTCACATCCGGCAGTGGAGTCGACGATCTGGTCGATCTTGTGGCAAGGGGAATGGATCCTTGGGACATGCTTTATTCACATCGGTGAAGTCTATACACAATCTCCATTTCCCATTGGCCTTGCGCACGACGACTGGGTTTGCTAACCACGTCGGATGGATCACACCCCTGACTAGGCCTGCTGCCTCTAGCTTCTTGATTTCTTCGCTGATGAATTCTTGGCGCTCCACGGCTTGCTTCCTTACTCTTTGCTTGACGGGCGCGCATGAGGGCAAGCGGCAAGCTTGTGCTCAATTACCTTCACAGGAACACGGGGATGTCGGATGGTTGCCATGCAAACACATCGACATTCGCCCGCAGGAAAACGAGCAGCGCTTTCCTATTTGTTGTCAAGCGTGGCAAGCGATGGTGAAGGTACCACGGTGCCGTCCTCCTTGGCGGACACCTTCTTGGTTGCGGCGGAGCAGCCATTCCTTTTATCCTTGCGGTGGAGCTCGACGGGCGTCCTCGGCAGCAGCGCAACACTCGAGGAGGTGCGAGTTGCGGAGTGGGCCCGGGCGCTGCGGACTTGGTTTCGTCTTCTTCCCCGGGAGCTTCAGCGGCAAGCGTATCCTTGCGGCAGCTGCTGCCGCGTCGGTAGATCTTGTCGGTGCAAATAAGCGCATCTTTCTTGTCGCCGTGGGCGGTGATGGCGCTTATCGCCCCGGCATCTTGAGCACGTTATAAGCATAATGGGAAGCTGCCATGAACTTGGCGAGCAGAGGCGGCGAGTATTCCGTTGTATGGCAGCGGAATATCGGCGACGTCGAAAGTGTGGCCTTCGGTCCTGAAGTTGAGCTCCCGCCGAAGGTCACGGCGAGTGATCTTCCCTTGGGCTTGCTCCTTCCGGGTTGATTCCTTGGAAAGAACCGGTCTCTTGAGCTCGCCATCTGGGATTTGGAGTTTCTTGATCACAGCGAGAGGAGATCAAGTTCAGCCCGGCCCGCCGTCAACCAACATCTTGGTGACCTTGAGGTTGCGGATGGTGGGTGAGACCAGCATCGGCAAACACCCGACCGCGGTGGTGCGGTCGGGGTGATCCTCAAGATCAAAAATGATGGGCGTCTGGACCATTTGAGGAACTGCTTGGCGACTCCATGGGCGGCTCTGCTGCATTCACCTCACGTGCCTTGCTTTAGTTGGCGGTGGGAGGTGTGTAACGAGGCACCACCGTCGGCGCACAGGACCTCCGTGGCCTTACGGAACTCCTGTTCACTTGTCATCCTCATCCTCCATGTCCTCGTCGCCGTCTTCTTCATCCTTGTCGCGGCTCCGGAAGGTCGATCACCTTGTCGCCGCTTGGCCTTGCCGGGGTCCTCCCGACCATTGAGCAGCCGCTTCTTGCTCGGTTCTCCTCCGCCACCTTGGGCCCTCTCCTTGTCGCGCCTCTCGTACTCAGCTTTTTGCTTCTCGACGAGATAGTCGGCGCTACTGCAGATTGTAGAGGTCGTGGCCCTTGGTGCGGTGGATTTTGATATTGCTTGCGGGGCCGCCCTGCTTGTCGGCTGCCGCCACGAGGCAAGCTCCTTGCGGAGTTGCCAGCCTGTGTTTGCTTGGCGGGAGCTTCCTTGCGGACTTTTCGACGGCAAGCACACATTCCTTGTTCTTCTTGAAAGTTCGCATGGCGTTTCTTTGCCGGGCGGCGTCGTCGAGTCGCTTCCTCCTGCGCTTGACATCCTCCCGAGAGCCTCCTCCCCTCTTCGCAGCGTCGCGATTTATCACCGAGCATAAAGCTCGGTGACATCCCAGATCTTGGTCATCGCCATCTCTTCACGCATCTGGGCGATTACGCGCGTTCGGTGGAACGCGGCGATAACCGCGGCAGGGTGGACGTCGAGGATGTTGTGCTGCACGCGGCTGAAGCGTTGGATGTACTTGCGCAGGGATTCTCCTTCCTTCTGGGCCAAAATGTGGAGATCACTCTCCTGGCCGTGGGGTTTGTGGCCGCCGGTGAAGGCGCCAACAAACTGATGGCAAAGGTCCGCCCAGGAAGAAATGGAGCCCTCCGGCAAGTGCATAAGCCAAGAACGAACGTTCGGCCTAAGCACTGAGCGGAAGTAGTTCGCCAGAATCTTCTCGTCGCGCCCCCCGGCAGCCTGCACTGCGATAGTGTAGACACTGAGGAATTCCGAGGGGTGCGTCTTGCCGTCGTACTTCTCCGGCACGTCGGGCTTGAAATTCTTCATGCTGGAGCCCTTTGGGCGCGCCGCAGCTCACGGGTGAACGCAGGGCAGCTCGCTGCGCGTCTGACAAGTCGCTGGCTCGCGGGCGCGCCGCGTCGTCGGCAGTGCTCCCAGCCCTCTGGTCAGATTGTCGCCGAGTCTCGGCGGCGCTCGATCGTGGTTCGGCGTCTTCTTATCGCCCTTCGTCGAGGACTGGCGTTGATCCCAGCGAGCCCGCTGGTCCGGCGATGCCGTGGAGCCGTCGTCGGCGTTATTCCGCGAAGCGGCGTCTTTCGTTCTGTGGCGGGGTGCACGGTAGTTGCGCCCGGCGGTCTTGTCGCCGCCGCCGCCGTCTTCTCGGCTTGCCGCGGCCGTGAGCCGCGAGCTGCTGTGAGCGGTCGTTGTTGGCGGCGACCAGGCTCTGGATGGTAGCCCTCGATCCTCGGCCTTGTCCGCCGCTGGAGGGAAGTCGAGAGCATTGCGCTCTTGTGGCGCTTCTGCGAAGTGGAGGAAGCGGGAAGCGGCGGTGCGGGAGTGGGGCCTTTTCGGGCTTCTAACAGTGTTAGAAGGAGCGGTCCTGCCCGGCACCTTCGCTTTGCTCGTGTGCGGGCGGGGTTGGAACATCCGCGAGCCTCGCACGTCCGATTCAGCGAGCGGATACCACCTCCGTGGTATGGTGCTGCTGGGTCGTCGTGCGTTGAGATGGACGGGATCTCACGGAGGCCGGCGCGGTCATCCGTCTGTCCTCTGATCTGGTGGCACCGTGAGTGCCCTCGCCGGTGTCCACCCTTCCGCGGCGTCTCCTCCGCCCACCGTTGGCTCCGGTGGTGGCGGGTGGCGCAGACGGTCTGCGACCCTCGAAGCTCTCGTCTTGAGGCCATGGCGCGATTGTCGAAATCGCCAGCAAACTGGAGAGGTTGATGAAAAGCCTTGCGCGCTGACGCGGATCAGGTCCGCACAACCTCGGCGCCCCACTGGCGCGCCAAAGATGTCGGGCGCGATGGGGCGCGACACCTATGGGGCCGGGACGGCCCTTCGTGAGTTGATGCGAGGCGGAGGATGCGCGGAGAGCAGATCGAGGCGATGCACGCGAGGATTTTACCCAGCGGGACGCGATGGTCGCGTAAAACCCTCTGCTGCTTTGTGTTGTATTGTGCCGGGAGCTTGAAGAGCTACGATGGCGGCTACCCAGCGTAAGAGTTGCAAATGAGTTGAACCCCTCTCGTTGTGCATGGGCCTCCTTTTATAGGGCAAGGGTCACCGGCGGTGTCAGCGTAGGAGAGAGGGGTAAAAGCGTAAAAGAGGTGGTAGTTGGAGCAGTCGCGGGAACGGTGCAGCTCTGATTAGCTTGAGCGATGGATTCTACCTACTTTTGTGAGAGGGGACAAGAGCATTAAATGCCCGTCGCCGTCGCCCAGCTCCGCCCTTGCGTCTCCGTTTGCCACGGCGATGAAGCCACCACCGTGGACTGCCACCGCACCCCTCGGCTGCACTGACCATCGCCACGCATCTCTGGAGAGGGCTGAAGGCGTGGCGATAAGCAGATGAGCTGGAGTGCTTGGCAGCGCAGCTCTCCGGCAAGCACCTTGCCGGGTCTTGATCTTGCGGACCCGGAGCTTGTCGGGCTTGTAACTTGTCGCTCCCGGGCCCTCGCCGACGCGCGTATAAGCGCCGAGGCGTGTCTTGTGATGTAGTCTTCTAATCTCCCGGCGAGCTCCTCGCGCGAGGGGCTTGCATGGTGGCGTAATCTTGAGCACAGGCAGCCTTCCCGGCAAGCTCCTCTTGCCGGGTCTCGAGCTTCTGTCTTGTACACTTTGTTCTTGAATGGCTTGGTATGGAGCAGGAATGGTCTCCGGCAAGCATATGGCGGATCCAGTGCGGGGGCTGCGGCTGCCCGTGCACAAGTTGAAGTCTTGAGGTACCCCTACCTTAATACACCGACATTGGCAGTTAAAGTTTGAGATTCGATGGTGCCGTAGATCCATTTGGTCATCAGTGTTTGAGCCGGACCCATGTCTAGCTAGAATAGTGTGTCGAGGCTCGGGCTAGAGAAGAAAGCGGGAACAAGCTGATGAAAAATTATCATACCGAGGAATTCACTCAAAACTAACAAGAATGATAACGTGCTCCATTGGGCGGCTTAGAAAACTCTTGGAAGACTCTAGGGAATAAAGATGGAATGACTTCTAATTTTTAGGTCCGTATGGTTTGAAATACATGCACACAAACCGCACGAAAGCGTTCCTGGAAATCTCGGCCCAAAAAAGGGCGTTTAGTAATTCTAAATGGGACTACAGGATGAAAAACAATAGTTTTGGCAGTTAAAGTTTGAGATTCGATGGTGCCGTAGATCCGTTTGGTCATCAGGTGTTACGAGCCACAACCATGTCTAGCTAGAATAGTGTGTCAGGCTCAGGCAAGAGAAGAAACAGGGAATAAACTGATGATAGAATTATCATACCGAGGCAATTCACTCAGAACTAACAGAAAATCCTCAAAATCCTCGTTAAGCGTTTTCAAAATCCTCAAAAGCCTAACAGAAAAAAAGTTACGGGGCTTTTAAGATCTGGAGGCAAAAAATTTCAAAAAAAAATTATTTGAAATACTTGCACACAAACCGGAGAAAGTGTTCCGGGAAATCTCGGCCCAAAAAAGGACTTTAGTAATTCTAAAAGGACTACAAAATGAAAAACAATAGTTTTGGCAGTTAAAGTTTGAGATTCAATGGTGCCGTAGATCCATTTGGTCATCAGGTGTTACGAGCCAGACCCATGTCTAGCTAGAATAGTGTGTCAGGCTCAGGCTAGAGAAGAAACGGGGAACAAGCTGATGAAAAATTATCATACCGAGGAATTCACTCAAAACTAACAAGAATGATAACGTGCTCCATTGGAGCGGTTTAGAAAAACTCTTGGAAGACTCTAGGGAATAAAGATGGAATGACTTCTAATTTTTAGGTCCGTATGGTTTGAAATACTTGCACACAAACCGCCTGAAAGCGTTCTGAAATCTCGGCCCAAAAAGGGCGTTTAGTAATTCTAAATGGGACTACAGGATGAAAAACAATAGTTTTGGCAGTTAAAGTTTGAGATTCGATGGTGCAGTAGATCCGTTTGGTCATCGGTGTTCTGAGCCACAACCATGTCTAGCTAGAATAGTGTGTCGAGGCTCGGGCAAGAGAAGAAAGCAGGAATAAAGCGATGATAGAATTATCATACCGAGGCAATTCACTCAGAACTAACAGAAAATCCTCAAAATCCTCGTTAAGCGTTTTCAAAATCCTCAAAAGCCTAACGAGAAAAAAAAGTTACGGGGCTTTTAAGATCTGGAGAGCAAAAAATTCAAAAAAATTATTTGAAATACTTGCACACAAACCGGAGAAAGTGTTAAAATCTCGCCCAAAAAAGGACTTTAGTAATTCTAAAAGGGACTACAAGATGAAAAACAATAGTTTTGGCGAGTTAAAGTTTGAGATTCGATGGTGCAGTAGATCCATTTGGTCATCGGTGTTCTGAGCCGGACCCATGTCTAGCTAGAATAGTGTGTCGAGGCTCGGGCTAGAGAAGAAAGCAGGGAACAAGCTGATGAAAAATTATCATACCGAGGAATTCACTCAAAACTAACAAGAATGATAACGTGCTCCATTGGGCGGTTTAGAAAACTCTTGGAAGACTCTAGGGAATAAAGATGGAATGACTTCTAATTTTTAGGTCCGTATGGTTTGAAATACTTGCACACAAACCGCACGAAAGCGTTCTGAAATCTCGGCCCAAAAAGGGCGTTTAGTAATTCTAAATGGGACTACAGGATGAAAAACAATAGTTTTGGCAGTTAAAGTTTGAGATTCGATGGTGCCGTAGATCCGTTTGGTCATCGGTGTTACTGAGCCACAACCATGTCTAGCTAGAATAGTGTGTCGAGGCTCGAGCAAGAGAAGAAAGCAGGAATAAAGCGATGATAGAATTATCATACCGAGGCAATTCACTCAGAACTAACGAGAAAATCCTCAAAATCCTCGTTAAGCGTTTTCAAAATCCTCAAAAGCCTAACAGAAAAAAAAGTTACGGGCTTTTAAGATCTGGAGGCAAAAAATTCAAAAAAATTATTTGAAATACTTGCACACAAACCGGAGAAAGTGTTCCGGAAAATCTCGGCCCAAAAAAGGACTTTAGTAATTCTAAAAGGGACTACAAGATGAAAAACAATAGTTTTGGCAGTTAAAGTTTGAGATTCGATGGTGCCGTAGATCCATTTGGTCATCAGGTGTTATGAGCCAGACCCATGTCTAGCTAGAATAGTGTGTCAGGCTCAGGCTAGAGAAGAAACAGGGAACAAGCTGATGAAAAATTATCATACCGAGGGAATTCACTCAAAACTAACAAGAATGATAACGTGCTCCACCGGGGCGGTTTAGAAAACTACTGGAAGACTCTAGGGGAATAAAGATGGAATGACTTCTAATTTTTAGGTCCGTATGGTTTGAAATACTTGCACACAAACCGCACGAAAGCGTTCCTGGAAATCTCGGCCCAAAAAAGGACGTTTAGTAATTCTAAATGGGACTACAGGATGAAAAACAATAGTTTTGGCAGTTAAAGTTTGAGATTCGATGGTGCCGTAGATCCGTTTGGTCATCAGGTGTTTCGAGCCACAACCATGTCTAGCTAGAATAGTGTGTCAGGCTCAGGCAAGAGAAGAAACAGGGAATAAACTGATGATAGAATTATCATACCGAGGCAATTCACTCAGAACTAACAGAAAATCCTCAAAATCCTCGTTAAGCGTTTTCAAAATCCTCAAAAGCCTAATGAGAAAAAAAAGTTACGGGGCTTTTAAGATCTGGAGGCAAAAAAATTCAAAAAAAAATTATTTGAAATACTTGCACACAAACCCGGAGAAAGTGTTGAAATCTCGGCCCAAAAAGGACTTTAGTAATTCTAAAAGGGACTACAAGATGAAAAACAATAGTTTTGGCGAGTTAAAGTTTGAGATTCGATGGTGCCGTAGATCCATTTGGTCATCGGTGTTCTGAGCCACACCCATGTCTAGCTAGAATAGTGTGTCAGGCTCAGGCTAGAGAAGAAACAGGGAACAAGCTGATGAAAAATTATCATATCGATGGAATTCACTCAAAACTAACAAGAATGATAACGTGCTCCGACTGGAGCGGTTTAGAAAACTACTGGAAGACTCTAGGGGAATAAAGATGGAATGACTTCTAATTTTTAGGTCCGTATGGTTTGAAATACTTGCACACAAACCGCACGAAAGCGTTCCGAAATCTCGGCCCAAAAAAGGACGTTTAGTAATTCTAAATGGGACTACAGGATGAAAAACAATAGTTTTGGCAGTTAAAGTTTGAGATTCGATGGTGCCGTAGATCCGTTTGGTCATCAGGTGTTACGAGCCACAACCATGTCTAGCTAGAATAGTGTGTCAGGCTCAGGCAAGAGAAGAAACAGGGAATAAACTGATGATAGAATTATCATACCGAGGCAATTCACTCAGAACTAACAGAAAATCCTCAAAATCCTCGTTAAGCGTTTTCAAAATCCTCAAAAGCCTAATGAGAGAAAAAAAAGTTACGGGCTTTTAAGATCAGGAGGCAAAAAATTCAAAAAAATTATTTGAAATACTTGGACACAAACCGGAGAAAGTGTTAAAATCTCGCCCAAAAAGGACTTTAGTAATTCTAAAAGGGACTACAAGATGAAAAACAATAGTTTTGGCAGTTAAAGTTTGAGATTCGATGGTGCCGTAGATCCATTTGGTCATCAGTGTTACTAGCCGGACCAATGTCTAGCTAGAATAGTGTGTCGAGCTCGGGCTAGAGAAGAAAGCGGGAACAAGCTGATGAAAAATTATCATACCGAGGAATTCACTCAAAACTAACAAGAATGATAACGTGCTCCACTGGAGTGGTTTAGAAAACTACTGGAAGACTCTAGGGGAATAAAGATGGAATGACTTCTAATTTTTAGGTCCGTATGGTTTGAAATACTTGCACACAAACCGCACGAAAGCGTTCCTGGAAATCTCGGCCCAAAAAAGGACGTTTAGTAATTCTAAATGGGACTACAGGATGAAAAACAATAGTTTTGGCATTTAAAGTTTGAGATTCGATGGTGCCGTAGATCCGTTTGGTCATCAGGTGTTACGAACCACAACCATGTCTAGCTAGAATAGTGTGTCAGGCTCAGGCAAGAGAAGAAACAGGGAATAAACTGATGATAGAATTATCATACCGAGGCAATTCACTCAGAACTAACAGAAAATCCTCAAAATCCTCGTTAAACGTTTTCAAAATCCTCAAAAGCCTAACAGAAAAAAGTTACGGGGCTTTTAAGATCTGGAGGCAAAAAAATTCAAAAAATTTATTTGAAATACTTGCACACAAACCCGGAGAAAGTGTTAAAATCTCGCCCAAAAAGGACTTTAGTAATTCTAAAAGGACTACAAGATGAAAAACAATAGTTTTGGCGAGTTAAAGTTTGAGATTCGATGGTGCCGTAGATCCATTTGGTCATGAGGTGTTACGAGCCAGACCCATGTCTAGCTAGAATAGTGTGTCAGGCTCAGGCTAGAGAAGAAACGGGGAACAAGCTGATGAAAAATTATCATACCGAGGGAATTCACTCAAAACTAACAAGAATGATAACGTGCTCCATTGGGCGGTTTAGAAAAACTCTTGGAAGACTCTAGGGAATAAAGATGGAATGACTTCTAATTTTTAGGTCCGTATGGTTTGAAATACTTGCACACAAACCGCATGAAAGCGTTCACAAATCTCGGCCCAAAAAGGGCGTTTAGTAATTCTAAATGGGAATACAGGATGAAAAACAATAGTTTTGGCGAGTTAAAGTTTGAGATTCGATGGTGCCGTAGATCCGTTTGGTCATCGGTGTTCTGAGCCACAACCATGTCTAGCTAGAATAGTGTGTCGAGGCTCGGGCAAGAGAAGAAAGCAGGAATAAACTGATGATAGAATTATCATACCGAGGCAATTCACTCAGAACTAACAGAAAATCCTCAAAATCCTCGTTAAGCGTTTTCAAAATCCTCAAAAGCCTAACAAAAAAAAAGTTACTGGGGCTTTTAAGATCTGGAGGCAAAAAATTAAAAAAAATTATTTGAAATACTTGCACACAAACCGGAGAAAGTGTTCCGGAAATCTCGCCCAAAAAGGACTTTAGTAATTCTAAAAGGACTACAAGATGAAAAACAATAGTTTTGGCAGTTAATGTTTGAGATTCGATGGTGCCGTAGATCCATTTGGTCATCAGTGTTACTGAGCCGGACCCATGTCTAGCTAGAATAGTGTGTCGAGGCTCGGGCTAGAGAAGAAGCGGGAACAAGCTGATGAAAAATTATCATACCGAGGAATTCACTCAAAACTAACAAGAATGATAACGTGCTCCATTGGAGCCGTTTAGAAAACTCTTGGAAGACTCTAGGGAATAAAGATGGAATGACTTCTAATTTTTAGGTCCGTATGGTTTGAAATACTTGCACACAAACCGCAAGCGAAAGCACGGAAATCACGGCCCAAAAAGGGCGTTTAGTAATTCTAAATGGGACTACAGGATGAAAAACAATAGTTTTGGCAGTTAAAGTTTGAGATTCGATGGTGCCGTAGATCCGTTTGGTCATCAGTGTTTCGAGCCACAACCATGTCTAGCTAGAATAGTGTGTCGAGGCTCGGGCAAGAGAAGAAACAGGAATAAGCGATGATAGAATTATCATACCGAGGCAATTCACTCAGAACTAACAGAAAATCCTCAAAATCCTTGTTAAACGTTTTCAAAATCCTCAAAAGCCTAACAGAAAAAAAGTTACGGGGCTTTTAAGATCTGGAGGCAAAAAAATTCAAAAAAAAATTATTTGAAATACTTGCACACAAACCGGAGAAAGTGTTAAAATCTCGCCCAAAAAGGACTTTAGTAATTCTAAAAGGACTACAAGATGAAAAACAATAGTTTTGGCAGTTAAAGTTTGAGATTCGATGGTGCCGTAGATCCATTTGGTCATCAGGTGTTATGAGCCAGACCCATGTCTAGCTAGAATAGTGTGTCAGGCTCAGGCTAGAGAAGAAAGGGGGAACAAGCTGATGAAAAATTATCATACCGAGGGAATTCACTCAAAACTAACAAGAATGATAACGTGCTCCGACTGGAGCGGTTTAGAAAACTACTGGAAGACTCTAGGGGAATAAAGATGGAATGACTTCTAATTTTAGGTCCGTATGGTTTGAAATACTTGCACACAAACCGCACGAAAGCGTTCCTGGAAATCTCGGCCCAAAAAAGGACGTTTAGTAATTCTAAATGGGACTACAGGATGAAAAACAATAGTTTTGGCAGTTAATGTTTGAGATTCGATGGTGCCGTAGATCCGTTTGGTCATCAGGTGTTATGAGCCACAACCATGTCTAGCTAGAATAGTGTGTCAGGCTCGGGCAAGAGAAGAAACAGGGAATAAACTGATGATAGAATTATCATACCGAGGCAATTCACTCAGAACTAACAGAAAATCCTCAAAATCCTCGTTAAACGTTTTCAAAATCCTCAAAAGCCTAACAGAAAAAAAGTTACGGGGCTTTTAAGATCTGGAGGCAAAAAAATTCAAAAAAAAATTATTTGAAATACTTGCACACAAACCGGAGAAAGTGTTCCGGGAAATCTCGGCCCAAAAAAGGACTTTAGTAATTCTAAAAGGGACTACAAGATGAAAAACAATAGTTTTGGCAGTTAAAGTTTGAGATTCGATGGTGCCGTAGATCCATTTGGTCATCAGTGTTTAGAGCCCGACCCATGTCTAGCTAGAATAGTGTGTCCAGGCTCAGGCTAGAGAAGAAACGGGGAACAAGCTGATGAAAAATTATCATACCGAGGAATTCACTCAAAACTAACAAGAATGATAACGTGCTCCGACTGGAGCGGTTTAGAAAACTACTGGAAGACTCTAGGGGAATAAAGATGGAATGACTTCTAATTTTTAGGTCCGTATGGTTTGAAATACTTGCACACAAACCGCATGAAAGCGTTCCTGGAAATCTCGGCCCAAAAAAGGACATTTAGTAATTCTAAATGGGACTACAGGATGAAAAACAATAGTTTTGGCAGTTAAAGTTTGAGATTCGATGGTGCCGTAGATCCGTTTGGTCATCAGGTGTTACGAGCCACAACCATGTCTAGCTAGAATAGTGTGTCCAGGCTCAGGCAAGAGAAGAAAGCAGGTATAAGCGATGATAGAATTATCATACCGAGGCAATTCACTCAGAACTAACAGAAAATCCTCAAAATCCTCGTTAAACGTTTTCAAAATCCTCAAAAGCCTAACGAGAAAAAAAAGTTACGGGGCTTTTAAGATCTGGAGGCAAAAAAATTCAAAAAAAAATTATTTGAAATACTTGCACACAAACCGGAGAAAGTGTTAAAATCTCGCCCAAAAAGGAATTTAGTAATTCTAAAAGGACTACAAGATGAAAAACAATAGTTTTGGCGTTAAAGTTTGAGATTCGATGGTGCCGTAGATCCATTTGGTCATCAGGTGTTTGAGCGGACCCATGTCTAGCTAGAATAGTGTGTCGAGGCTCGGGCTAGAGAAGAAAGCAGGGAACAAGCTGATGAAAAATTATCATACTGAGGGAATTCACTCAAAACTAACAAGAATGATAACGTGCTCCGACTGGAGCGGTTTAGAAAACTACTGGAAGACTCTAGGGGAATAAAGATGGAATGACTTCTAATTTTTAGGTCCGTATGGTTTGAAATACTTGCACACAAACCGCGCAAACGTTCCTGGAAATCTCGGACCAAAAAAGGACGTTTAGTAATTCTAAATGGGACTACAGGATGAAAAACAATAGTTTTGGCAGTTAAAGTTTGAGATTCGATGGTGCCGTAGATCCGTTTGGTCATCAGGTGTTACGAGCCACAACCATGTCTAGCTAGAATAGTGTGTCAGGCTCAGGCAAGAGAAGAAACAGGGAATAAACTGATGATAGAATTATCATACCGAGGCAATTCACTCAGAACTAACAGAAAATCCTCAAAATCCTCGTTAAACGTTTTCAAAATCCTCAAAAGCCTAACAGAAAAAAAAGTTTACGGGGCTTTTAAGATCTGGAGGCAAAAAATTAAAAAAAATTATTTGAAATACTTGCACACAAACCGGAGAAAGTGTTAAAATCTCGCCCAAAAAGGACTTTAGTAATTTTAAAAGGGACTACAAGATGAAAAACAATAGTTTTGGCGAGTTAAAGTTTGAGATTCGATGGTGCCAGTAGATCCATTTGGTCATCAGTGTTCTGAGCCGGACCAATGTCTAGCAAGAATAGTGCGTCGAGGCTCGGGCTAGAGAAGAAGCGGGAACAATCGATGAAAAATTATCATACCGAGGGAATTCACTCAAAACTAACAAGAATGATAACGTGCTCCATTGGAGTGGTTTAGAAAACTCTTGGAAGACTCTAGGGAATAAAGATGGTGTCGGTGTACTAAGGTAGGGGCACCTCGGTACCCCAACTTGTGCACAGGCAGCCGCAGCTCCCATGCACTGGATCCACCACATGCTTGCGGAGATCATTCTGCTCTATATCAAGCCATTCACGAACAAAGTGTACAAGATGAGAAGGTCAAGACCCCGGCAAGTGGAGCTTGCCGGGAAGGCCGTTCCAGGCTCAAGATTACATCACTCATGCAAGCCCCGGGCGAGAGGAGCTCGCCGGGGAGACCAGAAGACTACATCACAGAAGACACGCCTCGGCGCTATACGCGTCCCGGCGAGGGCCCGGGGAGCGACAAGTTACAAGCCCGACAAGCTCCCGGGCCCGGCAAGATCAAGACCCGGCAAGGTGCTTGCCGGAGAGCTGCTGCTGTGTGCCGCACTCCAGCTCATCCGCCCAGCCGCGCCTTGAGCCCTCTCCGAGACGCGTGGCGGATGGCTGTGCTACATGAGGGTGCGGTGGCACTCCACGGTGGTGGCTCCATCGCCGTGGCAAACGGAGACGCAAGAGGCGGGAGCTTTTGGGGTCGACGGCGACGGGCATTTAATGCTCTTGTCCCCTCTGTCAAAAGTAGGTAGAATCCTTTGTTCAAGCTAATTGTAGCTGCACCTTGCCCCCGCAGACTGTTCCAACTACCACCTCTTTTACATTTTACCCCTCTCTCCTCGTTGACACTGTCGGTGACCCTTGCCCTATAAAAGGAGGCCCATCCACAGCGTAGGAGAGGTTCGGATCCTTAGCAACTCTAGCGCTGGGGTTCGGCTCGTTCCATTCACAACACCACACCACCATGCGCTCGCATTCTTGAGCAAGATCAAATACAACACAAAGCAGCAGTAGGGTTTTACGCGACCATCGCGGCCCGAAGCTGGGTAAAAATCCCCCGCGCGCATCGCCTCGATCTGCTCTCCGCGCATCCTCCGCCCTTGTACCGAACTCACGAAGGGGCCGCCCCGGCCCCATAGGTGTCGTCCCCCGACATCTTTGGCGCGCCAGGTAGGGGGCGTCGAGGTTGTGCGGACCTGATCCGGCGTTCGCGCGGCCGCGTTCTTCATCAACCTCTCCAGTTTCGTCAGCGACTTCATCGGCAACTGCGCTATGGCCCCGAAGACGAGGGCCTCAAGGGTTGCAGACCCGTCTGCGTCTCACCCGCCGCCACCGGAGCCAGCGGCGGGCGGAGGAGACGCCGTCGATAAGGTGGACACCGGCGAGGCACTCGCGGCGCCACCGAATCGAGGACAGGGACGGATGACTGCGCCTCGGTCTCCGTGGATCCACGTCCATCTCAGCGCACGACGACCCAGCAGCGCCATGCCACGGGAGGTGGTATCCGTCTGCTGGAGCAGGGACGTACCGGAGGCTCGCGGGATGTTCCGGACCCCCGTCCGGACACGCAAAGCAAAGCGAAAGCGCGCGGGCAGGACCCTACTCCTTCTAACACCGTTAGAGTCCGCGCGTCCCTCCCGCACCGCTTCGCTCCGTTCCTTCCACTCGCGAAGCGCTCACAAGAGCGCAAATGCTCCTCGACTTCCCTCTAGCAGCGGACAAGGCCGAGGACTGGAGGGCTACCATCGAGCCTGATCGCCGCCAACAACGACAGACCACGGCAGCCAATGGCTTCACAGCCGCGGCAAGTCGAGAACGGCGAAAGGCGGCGGCGACAGACCGCCGGGTGCAACCACCGTGCACTCCCTGCCGCGAAGCGAAAAGACGCCGCCCGCGGAACAACGCCGACAGCGGCTCCACGGCGTCATCGGATCCGCAGGCTCGTCGGGATCAACGCCAGTCCTTGACGATCGGCGGGCGAAGACGCTTCGGACCACGATCGGCGCCGCCGAGAGACTTCGGCGACAATCAGACCAGAGAGCTGGAAGCTTGTCGCCGACGCGCAAGACGCCCGGCGAAAGCCAGCGATTTGTCTTGCGTCTGTGGCGGGCTGCCCTGCGTTCACCGAGAGCTGCGGCGCGTCAATGGCCCAGCATGAAGAATTTCAAGCCCGGCGTGCGGAGAAATACGACGGCAAGACGCACCCTCGAATTCCTCAAGTATCTACACCATCGCGGTGCAAAGGCTGCGGGCGCGACGAGAAGATTCTGGCGAACTACTTCCCGCTCGTGCTTAGGCGAATGTTCGTTCTTGGCTTATGCACTTGCGGAAGGCTCCATTTCTTCTTGGGCAGACCTTTGCCATCAGTTTGTTGGCGCCTTCTTGGCGGCCACAAACCCCACGGCCAGAGAGCGATCTCCACATTTTGGCCCGAAGGAAGGAGAATCCTGCGCAAGTACATCAACGCTTCAGCCGTGTGCAACACAACATCCTCGCGTCCACCCTGCCGCGGTTATCGGTAGCGTTCCACGAACGTCGCGTAACGCCGCATCATGCGTGAAGAGATGGCGATGACCAAGATCCGGGACGTCGGCGAGCTCTATGCTCGGCTGATAAATCGCGCTGCGGAAGAGGGAGAAGGTTCCCGGGGAGGATCTTTGGCGCAGGAGGAAGCGACTCCGACGACGCCGCCCCGGCAAAGAAGCGCTGGCGGCAGAACTTTCAGAAGAAGAACAAGGAACAGGTGCTTGCCGTCGAAAAGTCCGGCAAGGAAGCTCCCGCCAAGCAAACACAGGCTGGCAACTCCGGCAAGGAGCTTGCCCCTGTGGCGGCGGCCGACAAGCAGGGCGGCCCCGGCAAGCAATACTGCAAAATCCACCGCACCAAGGGCCACGACCTCTACAACTGCAAGCGCGTCGACTATCTCGTCGAGCAGCAAAAAGCTGAGTACGAGAGGCGCGACAAGGAGAGGGCCCAAGGTGGCGGAGGAGAACCGAGCAAGAAGCGGCCGTTCAATGGTCGGGGAGGACCCCCCGGCAAGGCCAAGCGGCGACAAGGTGATCGACCTTCCCGGAGCCGCGACAAGGATGAAGAAGACGGCGACGAGGATATGGAAGATGAGGATGACAGCGAGCAGGAGTTCCAGAAGGCCACGGAGGTCCTGTGCGTCGACGGTGGCGCCTCTCTGCACACCTCCCACCGCCAACTAAAGCAGTGGGTGCGTGAGGTGAACGCAGCAGAGCCACCCATGGAGTCACGCAGACTCCTCAAATGGTCCGGCACGCCCATCATTTTCGACCTTGAGGATCACCCTGACCGCACCACCGCGGTCGGGTGCTTGCCGATGCTGGTCTCACCCACCATCCGCAACCTCAAGGTCACCAAAATGTTGGTTGTGGCGGGGCGGCCTGAACTTGATCTCCTCTGCTGTGATCGAGAAGCTCCAAATTCCAGATGGCGAGCTCAAGAGACCGGTTCTTTCAAGGAATCAACCCGGGACGGAGCAAGCCCAAGGAAAGATCACCTGCCGGTGACCTTTGGCGGGAGCTCAATTTCAGGACTGAGCGCCTCACTTTTGGCGTCGCCGATATTCCGCTGCCATACAATGGAATACTCGGCCGTCCGCCCTCGCCAAGTTCATGGCAGCTTCCCATTATGCTTTAGCGTGCTCAAGATGCGGGGCGATAAGCGTCATCACTGTCCACGGCGACAAGAAAGATGCGCTTATCTGCACCGACAAGATCTACCGGGACGCGGCAGCAGCGGCCGGCAAGGATACACTTGCCGCTGAAGCTCCCGGGGGGAAGAAGACAAAGACCAAGTCCGGCAAGCGCTCCCGGGCCCACTCCGGCAACTGCACCTCTTCGGAGTATTGCGCTGCTGTCGAGGACGCCCCGTCGAGCTCCACCGGCAAGGATAAAAAGGGAATGGCTGCTCCGCCGGCAACCAAGAAGGTGTCCGCCAAGGAGGACGGCACTGGTGGTACCTTCACCATCGATTGCCACGCTTGACAACAAATAGGAAAGCGCCGCTCGTTGCCTTCTGCGGGCGAATGTCGATGTGTTTGCATGGCAACCATCGACATCCCGGTGTTCCTGGAAGGTAATTGAGCACAAGCTTGCCGTTTGCCCTCATCTTGTGACCCGTCAAGCAAAAAGTAAGGAAACAAGCCGTGGAGCGCCAAGAATTCATCAGCGAAGAAATCAAGAAGCTAGAGGCAGCAGGCCTAGTCAGGGGTGTGATCCATCCGACGTGGTTAGCAAACCCAGTCGTCGTGCGCAAGGCCAATGGGAAATGGAGACTGTGTATAGACTTCACCGATGTGAATAAAGCATGTCCCAAGGATCCATTCCCCTTGCCGCGCATCGACCAGATTGTCGACTCCACTGCCGGATGTGAGCTACTCTGCTTTCTTGATGCATACTCAGGCTATCACCAGATCTTTATGGCCAAAGAGGATGAAGAGAAGACTGCGTTTATCACTCCATGTGGCACCTATTGCTTCATACGCATGCCATTTGGACTGAAGAATGCAGGATCAACATTCGCAAGGGTAGTGTATACTGCTTTTGAGCCACAGATCCACAGAAATGTAGAAGCTTACATGGATGACATCGTGGTGAAGAGCAAGAGCAAGGATACGGTGATTCAAGATTTGGAAGAGACATTTCAGAACCTGCGCAAGATACAGCTAAAGTTGAACCCTGAGAAGTGCGTCTTTGGAGTTCCCTCCGGCAAGCTTCTCGGGTTCTTTGTATCACAGAGAGGGATTGAAGCCAACCCCGACAAGATTAAAGCCATTGAGCAGATCGAAGCCCCAAAGCGGGTCAAGGATGTCAGAAGGCTCGCAGGTTGTGTGGCTGCCCTCAGTAGGTTCATTTCAAAGTCTGCAGAGCACGCCCTACCTTTCTTCAAAATCTTGAAGAAGGCAGGGCCCATGAAGTGGACTCCAGAAGCGGAGACAGCGCTGCAAGATTTGAAACGATACCTGTCCTCCACTCCAATACTTGTCGCACCTAAACCACAAGAGAAGTTGCTGCTGTACCTAGCGGCAACCAACCAAGTGGTTAGTGCTGCGCTGGTAGCGGAGAGGGAGTCCGACGAGGAGGCTGCATCTCCGGCAAGTGAGTCCAGCGACAAGCGAGTCTTGCTCCGGCAAGCTCTGGCCCGACAAGGACAAGTCTGCAGAGAGCAGGATGAGGTGCGGAAAAAGGTGGTGCAGCGCCCAGTGTATTTTGTAAGCTCCCTTCTCCAGGGGGCTAGATCAAGATAGTCTGGTGTGCAAAAGTTGCTTTTCGGCCTCCTCATGGCCTCGAGAAAGCTGCGCCATTACTTCCAGGCACACGAGATAACAGTGGTCACTCGCTTCCCGCTGAAGAGAATATTGCACAACCCAGAGGCAACAGGCAGGATCGTTGAGTGGGCACTGGAGTTGTCGAGCTTTGGACTCAAGTTTGAAAGTACTTCAACCATACAGAGCCGGGCTTTGGCAGAATTCATAGCAGAATGGACCCCAACACCTGATGAAGAAGTCCAAGAAACAAGTGCACCCGTGCAAGAAGCGGCAAGTGAATGGGTAATGTACTTTGATGGTGCCTTCTCGCTGCAAAGGCGCGCGGTGCGGCGTGGTACTCATCGCGCCCACCGGGGAGCACCTCAAGTATGTCATCCAGATGCACTTCCCATGAGAGCAAGCGACAAACAACACTGCTGAATATGAAGGTTTGCTCGCCGGCCTCAGGATTGCGGCCGAACTTGGAATCAAGAAGTTGATTGTGCGGGGAGATTCTCAGTTGGTGGTCCGGCAAGTTAACAAGAGCTATCAGAGCCCTTTGATGGAAGCTTATGTAGATGAAGTGAGGAAGCTTGAGGAGTGTTTTGAAGGTCTGCAGATGGAGCACATCCCGAGAGCTCAGAATGAAATCGCAGATGGCCTTTCAAAGTGTGCTTCGATGAAGTTACCTGTGGAACCAGGGACCTTCTTGCTCAAGCTGACTCAACCCTCCGTCACACCATCAATTGGGCAGTCCAAGAAGAGAAAGTTGGTCTCCGGCGACTACTTGCCGGCGGGTCTCCCTGAGGCCGCCGCCAAAGTCCCCAGGATCAACGGCCAGAACGCTGAGGAACAGTTCGCTCCTGCAGATCCTCGGATCTGTGCGATCGAAGCAAGTGTTCCCGCCAAGCCTTGCCCCGGCAAGCTTGCCGGGGGACCCTCAGCTCCGGCAGAGCCAGAGATCCTTGCCGTAGAAGCTGAGGTTCCCGCAGCGGCCCTCATGCCTTTAGTCCTTGCCGTCGAGCCCCAAGCTCCGGCATGGGCGCAGCAGATCGTCCGTTTCTTGCAAACTGGAGAACTTCCCGACGACCCGGAAGAAATAGAAAAGATAACCAGACAGTCAAGTATGTACCAGTTCGTGGACAACGAGCTGTACAGAAGAAGGCTCAATGGTGTCAGACTGAAGTGCATCTCCGGGAAGATGGGCCGAAGCTGTTGGCGAGAGATACATGGAGGCATATCGGCCACCACATTGGCGCAAGGGCACTTGCCGGAAAGCTTTCGGCAAGGGTTCTTTGGCAAGAAGCCCTCAAGATGCAATTGCACTAGTAACCAAGTGTGAAGCGTGCGAGTTCCATGCAAAGCAAATTCATCACCAGCTCAAGCTCTCCAAACAATCCCTTTATCCTGGCCCTTCTCGTGCAGGGGCTCGATATCCTCGGCCCTTCCCCGTCTTTGTCGGGGCTTTGAGTACTTATGCGTAGCAATCGACAAGTTCACAAAGTGGCCGAAGTGGAGCCAGTGAGAAAGGTGACAAAGATGATCGCGGTCAAGTTCTTGGTCGATTGTGTGCGTTTGGGATCCCTAACAGGATTATCACCGACAACGGTACACAATTCACTAGCCGCACCTTCATGCAAGACGTCCAAGACCTTGGCGCCAAGGTCTGTTTAAACCATTGCTCACCCAAGGAGCAGCGGTCAAGCGAAAGGGCCAATGCTGAAGTGTTGCGGACTCAAGACAAGAACTTTCGACAAGCTGCGCAAGTGCGGAAGGAATTGGATAGAGGAGCTGCGGCGGCTCTTTGGTCAATCGAACGACACCAAATCGAGCCACGGACGGACACCCTTCGCTCTAGTCTATGGAGCGAAGCAGTTCTCCCCACGGAACTTCGTATACGGATCTCCTCGAGTGCTCGCTTATGATGAGCTTGAGCAAGAGCAAGCTGCGACAAGATGACGCATTGCTCCTCGAGGATGGGCGTCTCGAGGCTCTGTAGACGAGCTGCTCGATACCAGCAAGCCTTGCGCCGCTACCATAGCCGCAAGGTCAAAGCCAGAGTCTCGAGGAAGGCGACCTTGTTCTTGGCGTGTTCAGTCCGCCAAGAATTCCAACAAGTTGACGCCGAAGTGGGAAGGCCCTTATCGGGTGAGACAAGTCACGAGGCCCGGCGCTGTCCGCCTCGAGACCGAAGAAGGCTTACCAGTGAGCAACTCCTGGAACATAGAGCATCTTCGCAAGTTCTACCCATAAGGCGCGGTTGCCGTGATCCGCTCCGGCAACCACCTTTTGTACAAAAGCTTTGCCGTCGTTGCATGTAACCCTTTGTACAAAGCCGGGCGCAGACCCCGCGCAGCAATAAAGTTTCCGTGTCTTGCGCTATTTGCTTTTTCTCATGCTCTTCTTTGCTATTTGCATGAGTTATTTGGCATCTTTTCGTACGACACGCATATCCGGCAAGCAATAGCACGCCGAGAGGCCATATGCTTTTTTCATCTTTCTCTTTCCTGGTCTCTTAAGCAAAAGAAACGTTCCTCGTGCACAAGTTTGCCGGGGGGGAAAGAAATGGAGGATGAACCAAGTGCTGTTCAAGAAAGGGAAGCTTGCCGGATCACAGCCCAAAATTTTAAATCTTCAGCTGCCTCCCTTGAACAACCACACTTCGCATGGGAAACTTGTGCTCGGAGGAACCTACCCGTGGATAGCCGCACCCTTATCTTGTCGTCGGGCACGCTCAACGATTTAAGTGAGCTGCGACAAAATGTTGCGCCCTTGTTTCGTTTTCGAGTCCGCTCGGCAAGCTAAGTGCGTCGCGACAGGCCATGGCAAGGTTGCTTGCCGGTAAGACCCTAGCCAGCAGGCTGCTTCGAGTTCGACACTCAGCGTCCGCGGCAAGGGCTCCTTGCCGGCAAAACTCCTAGAAGCATAAAGTTGAAACATGCGGAGTTGAGAATCAAAACAAGGGAGATAACACTGCATCCGCTGATCAAAATAAAGGTAATATCTTACAAGGAATAACTTGTCGCAATGACTAATGAGTTCGTAGCAACCTGTGCAGCAACAAAAGAGAGAGACAAAGATAAAGGAGGCCTAGTCTACGCGGTCGCCCTCCATCCTCGGGATTTTGTTCACCTTGGCGATGATGTGGGCGACCTGCTCCTTTAGAAACCTCCATGTTTGCGTCGGCCGCAAGCTGCGAAGAACGTTGGCAAGGTTTATGCGGGGTTCGGTATACGATCTTCGTCAACCGACGCTCCATGGTTCCCCAGCACATCCGTGCGAGTCTCCTCGGCAAGTTCTTGAGGATCTTCTCCAATAGATTTGCAAGGGCCGGCGCGATCCCCCTGAAGAAGAGACTGAGCTTGGCGCTGTGGGCGAGATTTGGATCCGGGGAATAGATGAGATGCTCCAGCTTCAGCGCCAGCAGCTCCTGGTCAATGGCGGACGCAGAAGATACCAAGTCCTCGGTCCATATCTCGACGATACGGCGGAAATCCTCGGCCGCTTTGTTGGCGCCGGCCACCAAGGTTCGCTCCTCGCGGAGCTCCTCCTTCAGCTTGGTTTCCCGGTCCCGGGCAGCATCGAGCGAGTCCTTCAGCGCGGAGACTTGAAGCTCAAGACCCTCGATGGAGTCCTTGGCGGCCTTCAATTCGTCGCCTTTCTTGGAAAGACACCCCTGGAGTTCTGAGTTGGTGTGGGCATCCTTCTCGCGCTCCGTGAGGAGCGCGGCGACCTTCTCCTCGCTCACCTTCAGCAACTCCTCCAGCTGCGCGACTTTGGCGGCAAGATCCTCCTTGGCGGTTTCCGCGGCAGCCGCGGCGTCCTTCGCCTCCTTCAGTTCCCCGCCAAGGGCCTGTTCCCGAGCGGCAAGGTCTTCCTCGTGAACGTCGAGGTTGACCTTCCGCTGGATGAGTTCTCCTTCTCGCCGGGACAGCTCCACCCCGGCAAGCCGTTGTTGCTCTTCGGCCTCAGCCTTCTCCAGCAACCACCCTTCATACTCTCCGGCGAGCTGCTCGCGCTTCTCCGCCACATCGCGGAGAGCCGCCCGATTGGCGGCGCTGAGCTCCGCCGCGCGCTTCTCCATCTCCTCGGCGGCCTTGGCGGCAAGGGCCTCCCGGGAAGCGAGCTTTGCCTGTCTGGCCCGGTAAAGGGCCAGGAGCTGGTGAAGCAGCTTCTCCTCATCGGGTCCGCCACTCCCGCCGGGCCCCTCGACGACCTTCAAACCCGCGGAGGCGAGGATCTCCCCATCGAAGGCCTCGCCCTCCGCGGGAGCCCGCGACGAGGAACCCCACGGCACCTGGATGAAGACGCCGTTGGGGGCTTCCAAGTAGTAGCCGGGCCGCTCCTCTCCGGCGGAGGGATCGGTGACCGGCGCAGCACCCGATGCTCCCGCCGCCTCCGGCCCGGCGGTGCGGTCGCCATCCCTCCCGGCGCCTGCTTCCTCTGTTTTATGGGGAAGTGGGGGCGTCCCTCTCCTCATAAAAGAACGTGGGCACGCCCCATCCCACGACGCCATAATCGACGCGTCTTTGTTGCCGGGGAGGCGGCAAAGGCGGAAGTGGATTGACGCACGCCGTGGGCGCGTGTGCCCGCATGCTTGTTTTGGGCCTGGCCCAACAGCGCCGCACACCGTGTGTGGCCCAGGCCGGGGGCTCTGTCGGTGTACTAAGGTAGGGGGTACCTCAGTACCCCAACTTGTGCACGGGCAGCCGCAGCTCCCCGCAGCTGGATCCACCACATGCTTGCCGGAGATCATTCCTGCTCTATAT
The DNA here is from genome assembly GCA_021437245.1 of Aegilops speltoides. Classification (NCBI taxonomy): domain Eukaryota; kingdom Viridiplantae; phylum Streptophyta; class Magnoliopsida; order Poales; family Poaceae; genus Aegilops; species Aegilops speltoides. The sequence goes on from JAHHZJ010002656.1 coordinate 45,235, forward strand.
CAAGCCATTCACGAACAAAGTGTACAAGACAGAAGGTCAAGACCCCGGCAAGTGGAGCTTGCCGGGAAGGCCGTTCCAGGCTCAAGATTACATCACTCATGCAAGCCCCGGGCGAGAGGAGCTCGCCGGGGAGACCAGAAGACTACATCACAGAAGACACGCCTCGGCGCTATACGCGTCCCGGCGAGGGCCCGGGGAGCGACAAGTTACAAGCCCGAGAAGCTCCCGGGCCCGGCAAGATCAAGACCCCGGCAAGGTGCTTGCCGGGAGAGCCGCGCTGTGTGCCCGCACTCCAGCTCATCCGCCCACGCGTCGCCTTGAGCCCTCTCCAGAGACGCGTGGCGGATGGCTGTGCTGCATGAGGGGTGCGGTGGCACTCCACGGTGGTGGCTCCATCGCCATGGCAAACGGAGACGCAAGGGCGGGAGCTTTTGGGGTCGACGGTGACGGGCATTTAATGCTCTTGTCCCCCTCTGTCAAAAGTAGGTAGAATCCACTATTCAAGCACTGTAGCTGCACTGTTCCCGCACTGTTCCAACTACCACCTCTTTTACATTTTTACCCCTCTCTCCTACGTTGACACCTGTCGGTGACCCCTTGCCCTATAAAAGGAGGCCCATCCACAACGTAGGAGAGGTTCGGATCCTTGGCAACTCTAGCGCCTGGGGTTCGGCTCGTTCCATTCACAACACCACACCACCATACGCTCGCATTCTTGAGCAAGATCAAATACAACACAAAGCAGTAGTAGGGTTTTACGTGACCATCGCGGCCCGAAGCTGGGTAAAATCCCCTCAGCGATCGCCTCGATCTGCTCTCCGCGCATCCTCCGCCTCGCATCGAACTCACGAAGGGCCGCCTGCCCCATAGGTGTAAAATCCCCGACAGATGGAATGACTTCTAATTTTTAGGTCCGTATGGTTTGAAATACTTGCACACAAACCGCACGTAAAGCGTTCTCGAAATCTCGCCCAAAAAGGACGTTTAGTAATTCTAAATGGGACTACAGGATGAAAAACAATAGTTTTGGCATTTAAAGTTTGAGATTCGATGGTGCCGTAGATCCGTTTGGTCATCAGTGTTACGAGCCACAACCATGTCTAGCTAGAATAGTGTGTCGCTCGGGCAAGAGAAGAAACAGGAATAAAGCGATGATAGAATTATCATACCGAGGCAATTCACTCAGAACTAACAGAAAATCCTCAAAATCCTCGTTAAACGTTTTCAAAATCCTCAAAAGCCTATGAGAAAAAAAAGTTACGGGCTTTTAAGATCTGGAGGCAAAAAATTCAAAAAATATTATTTGAAATACTTGCACACAAACCGGAGAAAGTGTTCCGGAAATCTCGCCCAAAAAGGACTTTAGTAATTCTAAAAGGACTACAAGATGAAAAACAATAGTTTTGGCAGTTAAAGTTTGAGATTCGATGGTGCAGTAGATCCATTTGGTCATCAGGTGTTACGAGCCAGACCCATGTCTAGCTAGAATAGTGTGTCGAGCTCAAAGCTAGAGAAGAAACGGGAACAAGCTGATGAAAAATTATCATACCGAGGGAATTCACTCAAAACTAACAAGAATGATAACGTGCTCGATCGGGCGGTTTAGAAAACTCTTGGAAGACTCTAGGGAATAAAGATGGAATGAATTCTAATTTTAGGTCCGTATGGTTTGAAATACTTGCACACAAACCGCACGAAAGCGTCCTAGAAATCTCGCCCAAAAAGGACGTTTAGTAATTCTAAATGGGACTACAGGATGAAAAACAATAGTATTGGCGTTAAAGTTTGAGATTCGATGGTGCCGTAGATCCGTTTGGTCATCAGTGTTATGAGCCACAACCATGTCTAGCTAGAATAGTGTGTCGCTCGGGCAAGAGAAGAAACAGGAATAAAGCGATGATAGAATTATCATACCGAGGCAATTCACTCAGAACTAACAGAAAATCCTCAAAATCCTCGTTAAACGTTTTCAAAATCCTCAAAAGCCTAAAAGAAAAAAAGTTACGGGGCTTTTAAGATCTGGAGGCAAAAAATTCAAAAAATTATTTGAAATACTTGCACACAAACCGGAGAAAGTGTTCCGGAAATCTCGCCCAAAAAGGACTTTAGTAATTCTAAAAGGACTACAAGATGAAAAACAATAGTTTTGGCAGTTAAAGTTTGAGATTCGATGGTGCCGTAGATCCATTTGGTCATCAGGTGTTACGAGCCAGACCCATGTCTAGCTAGAATAGTGTGTCAGGCTCAGGCTAGAGAAGAAGCGGGGAACAAGCTGATGAAAAATTATCATACCGAGGAATTCACTCAAAACTAACAAGAATGATAACGTGCTCGATCGGGGCGGTTTAGAAAACTCTTGGAAGACTCTAGGGGAATAAAGATGGAATGACTTCTAATTTTTAGGTCCGTATGGTTTGAAATACTTGCACACAAACCGCACGAAAGCATTCCTGGAAATCTCGGCCCAAAAAAGGACGTTTAGTAATTCTAAATGGGACTACAGGATGAAAAACAATAGTTTTGGCAGTTAATGTTTGAGATTCGATGGTGCCGTAGATCCGTTTGGTCATCAGGTGTTACGAGCCACAACCATGTCTAGCTAGAATAGTGTGTCAGGCTCAGGCAAGAGAAGAAACAGGGAATAAACTGATGATAGAATTATCATACCGAGGCAATTCACTCGAACTAACGAGAAAATCCTCAAAATCCTTGTTAAATGTTTTCAAAATCCTCAAAAGCCTAACGAGAAAAAAGTTACGGGCTTTTAAGATCTGGAGGCAAAAAATTCAAAAAAAAATTATTTGAAATACTTGCACACAAACCCGGAGAAAGTGTTTCGGGAAATCTCGGCCCAAAAAAGGACTTTAGTAATTCTAAAAGGGACTACAAGATGAAAAACAATAGTTTTGGCAGTTAAAGTTTGAGATTCGATGGTGCCGTAGATCCATTTGGTCATCAGGTGTTACGAGCCAGACCCATGTCTAGCTAGAATAGTGTGTCAGGCTCAGGCTAGAGAAGAAACGGGGAACAAGCTGATGAAAAATTATCATACCGAGGGAATTCACTCAAAACTAACAAGAATGATAACGTGCTCCGACTGGAGCGGTTTAGAAAACTACTGGAAGACTCTAGGGGAATAAAGATGGAATGACTTCTAATTTTTAGGTCCGTATGGTTTGAAATACTTGCACACAAACCGCACGAAAGCGTTCCTGGAAATCTCGGCCCAAAAAAGGACGTTTAGTAATTCTAAATGGGACTACAGGATGAAAAACAATAGTTTTGGCAGTTAAAGTTTGAGATTCGATGGTGCCGTAGATCCGTTTGGTCATCAGGTGTTACGAGCCACAACCATGTCTAGCTAGAATAGTGTGTCAGGCTCAGGCAAGAGAAGAAACAGGGAATAAACTGATGATAGAATTATCATACCGAGGCAATTCACTCAGAACTAACAGAAAATCCTCAAAATCCTCGTTAAACGTTTTCAAAATCCTCAAAAGCCTACCAGAAAAAAAGTTAAGGGCCTTTTAAGATCTGGAGGCAAAAAAATTCAAAAAAAAATTATTTGAAATACTTGCACACAAACCGGAGAAAGTGTTCCGGGAAATCTCGGCCCAAAAAAGGACTTTAGTAATTCTAAAAGGGACTACAAGATGAAAAACAATAGTTTTGGCAGTTAAAGTTTGAGATTCGATGGTGCCGTAGATCCATTTGGTCATCAGGTGTTACGAGCCAGACCCATGTCTAGCTAGAATAGTGTGTCGAGCTCGGGCTAGAGAAGAAACGGGAACAACTGATGAAAAATTATCATACCGAGGGAATTCCTCAAAACTAACAAGAATGATAACGTGTTCCATCGGGCGGTTTAGAAAACTACTAGAAGACTCTAGGGAATAAAGATGGAATGACTTCTAATTTTTAGGTCCGTATGGTTTGAAATACTTGCACACAAACCATGAAAGCGTTCTCGAAATCTCGGCCCAAAAAGGGCGTTTAGTAATTCTAAATGGGACTACAGGATGAAAAACAATAGTTTTGGCAGTTAAAGTTTGAGATTCGATGGTGCTTAGTAGATCCGTTTGGTCATCAGGTGTTACGAGCCACAACCATGTCTAGCTAGAATAGTGTGTCAGGCTCAGGCAAGAGAAGAAACAGGGAATAAACTGATGATAGAATTATCATACCGAGGCAATTCACTCAGAACTAACAGAAAATCCTCAAAATCCTCATTAAATGTTTTCAAAATCCTCAAAAGCCTAACAGAAAAAAAGTTACGGGGCTTTTAAGATCTGGAGGCAAAAAAATTCAAAAAAATATTTGAAATACTTGCACACAAACCCGGAGAAAGTGTTCCGGGAAATCTCAGCCCAAAAAAGGACTTTAGTAATTCTAAAAGGGACTACAAGATGAAAAACAATAGTTTTGGCAGTTAAAGTTTGAGATTCGATGGTGCCATAGATCCATTTGGTCATCAGGTGTTACGAGCCAGACCCATGTCTAGCTAGAATAGTGTGTCAGGCTCAGGCTAGAGAAGAAATAGGGAACAAGCTGATGAAAAATTATCATACCGAGGGAATTCACTCAAAACTAACAAGAATGATAACGTGCTCGGACTGGAGCGGTTTAGAAAACTACTGGAAGACTCTAGGGGAATAAAGATGGAATGACTTCTAATTTTTAGGTCCGTATGGTTTGAAATACTTGCACACAAACCGCATTTAAAGCGTTCTGAAATCTCGGACCAAAAAAGGACGTTTAGTAATTCTAAATGGGACTACAGGATGAAAAACAATAGTTTTGGCAGTTAAAGTTTGAGATTCGATGGTGCCGTAGATCCGTTTGGTCATCAGGTGTTACGAGCCACAACCATGTCTAGCTAGAATAGTGTGTCAGGCTCAGGCAAGAGAAGAAACAGGGAATAAACTGATGATAGAATTATCATACCGAGGCAATTCACTCAGAACTAACAGAAAATCCTCAAAATCCTCGTTAAACGTTTTCAAAATCCTCAAAAGCCTAATAGAAAAAAAGTTACGGGGCTTTTAAGATCTGGAGGCAAAAAAATTCAAAAAAAAATTATTTGAAATACTTGCACACAAACCCGGAGAAAGTGTTCCGGAAATCTCGCCCAAAAAGGACTTTAGTAATTCTAAAAGGACTACAAGATGAAAAACAATAGTTTTGGCAGTTAAAGTTTGAGATTCGATGGTGCAGTAGATCCATTTGGTCATCAGTGTTCGAGCCAGACCCATGTCTAGCTAGAATAGTGTGTCAGGCTCAGGCTAGAGAAGAAACGGGAACAACTGATGAAAAATTATCATACCGAGGAATTCACTCAAAACTAACAAGAATGATAACGTGCTCCATTGAGCGGTTTAGAAAACTCTTGGAAGACTCTAGGGAATAAAGATGGAATGACTTCTAATTTTTAGGTCCGTATGGTTTGAAATACTTGCACACAAACCGCGCGTAAAGCGTTCTCGAAATCTCGGCCCAAAAAAGGACGTTTAGTAATTCTAAATGGGACTACAGGATGAAAAACAATAGTTTTGGCAGTTAAAGTTTGAGATTCGATGGTGCCGTAGATCCGTTTGGTCATCAGGTGTTACGAGCCACAACCATGTCTAGCTAGAATAGTGTGTCAGGCTCAGGCAAGAGAAGAAACAGGGAATAAACTGATGATAGAATTATCATACCGAGGCAATTCACTCAGAACTAACAGAAAATCCTCAAAATCCTCATTAAACGTTTTCAAAATCCTCAAAAGCCTAACAGAAAAAAAGTTACGGGGCTTTTAAGATCTGGAGGCAAAAAAATTCAAAAAAAAATTATTTGAAATACTTGCACACAAACCCGGAGAAAGTGTTCCGGGAAATCTCAGCCCAAAAAAGGACTTTAGTAATTCTAAAAGGACTACAAGATGAAAAACAATAGTTTTGGCAGTTAAAGTTTGAGATTCGATGGTGCCGTAGATCCATTTGGTCATCAGGTGTTACGAGCCAGACCCATGTCTAGCTAGAATAGTGTGTCAGGCTCAGGCTAGAGAAGAAACGGGGAACAAGCTGATGAAAAATTATCATACCGAGGGAATTCACTCAAAACTAACAAGAATGATAACGTGCTCCGACTGGAGCGGTTTAGAAAACTACTGGAAGACTCTAGGGGAATAAAGATGGAATGACTTCTAATTTTTAGGTCCGTATGGTTTGAAATACTTGCACACAAACCGCCTAAAGCGTTCTGGAAATCTCGGACCAAAAAAGGACGTTTAGTAATTCTAAATGGGACTACAGGATGAAAAACAATAGTTTTGGCAGTTAAAGTTTGAGATTCGATGGTGCCGTAGATCCGTTTGGTCATCAGGTGTTACGAGCCACAACCATGTCTAGCTAGAATAGTGTGTCAGGCTCAGGCAAGAGAAGAAACAGGGAATAAACTGATGATAGAATTATCATACCGAGGCAATTCACTCGAACTAACAGAAAATCCTCAAAATCCTCGTTAAACGTTTTCAAAATCCTCAAAAGCCTAATGAGAAAAAAAAAAGTTACGGGCTTTTAAGATCTGGAGGCAAAAAATTCAAAAAAATTATTTGAAATACTTGCACACAAACCGGAGAAAGTGTTCCGGAAATCTCGCCCAAAAAGGACTTTAGTAATTCTAAAGGGACTACAAGATGAAAAACAATAGTTTTGGCAGTTAAAGTTTGAGATTCGATGGTGCAGTAGATCCATTTGGTCATCAGTGTTACTGAGCCGGACCCATGTCTAGCTAGAATAGTGTGTCGCTCAAAGCTAGAGAAGAAACGGGAACAAGCTGATGAAAAATTATCATACCGAGGGAATTCACTCAAAACTAACAAGAATGATAACGTGCTCCATCGGAGCGGTTTAGAAAACTCTTGGAAGACTCTAGGGAATAAAGATGGAATGACTTCTAATTTTTAGGTCCGTATGGTTTGAAATACTTGCACACAAACCGCACGTAAAGCGTTCTCGAAATCTCGCCCAAAAAGGACGTTTAGTAATTCTAAATGGGACTACAGGATGAAAAACAATAGTTTTGGCAGTTAAAGTTTGAGATTCGATGGTGCCGTAGATCCGTTTGGTCATCAGGTGTTACGAGCCACAACCATGTCTAGCTAGAATAGTGTGTCAGGCTCAGGCAAAAGAAGAAACAGGGAATAAACTGATGATAGAATTATCATACCGAGGCAATTCACTCAGAACTAACAGAAAATCCTCAAAATCCTCGTTAAACGTTTTCAAAATCCTCAAAAGCCTAATGAGAAAAAAAAAGTTACGGGCTTTTAAGATCTGGAGGCAAAAAATTTAAAAAAATTATTTGAAATACTTGCACACAAACCGGAGAAAGTGTTCCGGGAAATCTCGGCCCAAAAAAGGACTTTAGTAATTCTAAAAGGGACTACAAGATGAAAAACAATAGTTTTGGCAGTTAAAGTTTGAGATTCGATGGTGCCGTAGATCCATTTGGTCATCAAGTGTTATGAGCCAGACCCATGTCTAGCTAGAATAGTGTGTCAGGCTCAAGCTAGAGAAGAAACGGGGAACAAGCTGATGAAAAATTATCATACCGAGGGAATTCACTCAAAACTAACAAGAATGATAACGTGCTCCGACTAGAGCGGTTTAGAAAACTACTGGAAGACTCTAGGGGAATAAAGATGGAATGACTTCTAATTTTTAGGTCCGTATGGTTTGAAATACTTGCACACAAACCGCATTTAAAGCGTTCTCGAAATCTCGCCCAAAAAGGACGTTTAGTAATTCTAAATGGGACTACAGGATGAAAAACAATAGTTTTGGCAGTTAAAGTTTGAGATTCGATGGTGCCATAGATCCGTTTGGTCATCAGGTGTTACGAGCCACAACCATGTCTAGCTAGAATAGTGTGTCAGGCTCAGGCAAGAGAAGAAACAGGGAATAAACTGATGATAGAATTATCATACCGAGGCAATTCACTCAGAACTAACAGAAAATCCTCAAAATCCTCGTTAAACGATTTCAAAATCCTCAAAAGCCTAACGAGAAAAAAAAGTTACGGGCTTTTAAGATCTGGAGGCAAAAAATTCAAAAAAATTATTTGAAATACTTGCACACAAACCGGAGAAAGTGTTCCGAGAAATCTCGCCCAAAAAGGACTTTAGTAATTCTAAAGGGACTACAAGATGAAAAACAATAGTTTTGGCAGTTAAAGTTTGAGATTCGATGGTGCAGTAGATCCATTTGGTCATCAGTGTTTGAGCCAGACCCATGTCTAGCTAGAATAGTGTGTCAGGCTCAGGCTAGAGAAGAAATGGGGAACAAGCTGATGAAAAATTATCATACCGAGGGAATTCACTCAAAACTAACAAGAATGATAACGTGCTCCGACTGGAGCGGTTTAGAAAACTACTGGAAGACTCTAGGGGAATAAAGATGGAATGACTTCTAATTTTTAGGTCCGTATGGTTTGAAATACTTGCACACAAACCGCACGAAAGCGTTCCTGGAAATCTCGGCCCAAAAAAGGACGTTTAGTAATTCTAAATGGGACTACAGGATGAAAAACAATAGTTTTGGCAGTTAAAGTTTGAGATTCGATGGTGCCGTAGATCCGTTTGGTCATCAGGTGTTACAAGCCACAACCATGTCTAGCTAGAATAGTGTGTCAGGCTCAGGCAAGAGAAGAAACAGGGAATAAACTGATGATAGAATTATCATACCGAGGCAATTCACTTAGAACTAACAGAAAATCCTCAAAATCCTCGTTAAACGTTTTCAAAATCCTCAAAAGCCTAACAGAAAAAAAGTTACGGGGCTTTTAAGATCTGGAGGCAAAAAAATTCAAAAAAAAATTATTTGAAATACTTGCACACAAACCCGGAGAAAGTGTTCCGGGAAATCTCGGCCCAAAAAGGACTTTAGTAATTCTAAAAGGACTACAAGATGAAAAACAATAGTTTTGGCGATTAAAGTTTGAGATTCGATGGTGCCGTAGATCCATTTGGTCATCAGGTGTTATGAGCCAGACCCATGTCTAGCTAGAATAGTGTGTCAGGCTCAGGCTAGAGAAGAAACGGGGAACAAGCTGATGAAAAATTATCATACCGAGGGAATTCACTCAAAACTAACAAGAATGATAACGTGCTCCATTGAGCGGTTTAGAAAACTACTGGAAGACTCTAGGGGAATAAAGATGGAATGACTTCTAATTTTTAGGTCCGTATGGTTTGAAATACTTGCACACAAACCGCACGAAAGCGTTCCTGGAAATCTCGGCCCAAAAAAGGACGTTTAGTAATTCTAAATGGGACTCAAGGATGAAAAACAATAGTTTTGGCAGTTAAAGTTTGAGATTCGATGGTGCCGTAGATCCGTTTGGTCATCAGGTGTTACGAGCCACAACCATGTCTAGCTAGAATAGTGTGTTAGGCTCAGGCAAGAGAAGAAACAGGGAATAAACTGATGATAGAATTATCATACCGAGGCAATTCACTCAGAACTAACAGAAAATCCTCAAAATCCTCGTTAAACGTTTTCAAAATCCTCAAAAGCCTAACGAGAAAAAAAAGTTACGGGCTTTTAAGATCTGGAGGCAAAAATTCAAAAAAATTATTTGAAATACTTGCACACAAACCCGAGAAAGTGTTCGGGAAATCTCGCTCAAAAAGGACTTTAGTAATTCTAAAAGGGACTACAAGATGAAAAACAATAGTTTTGGCGTTAAAGTTTGAGATTCGATGGTGCAGTAGATCCATTTGGTCATCAGTGTTACAAGCCGGACCCATGTCCGGCGGGAGTTCGAGGCCCACGGAGGTCACATGCGTGGCGGTGGTGGCCTCTGCACACCTCCACGCCAACTAAGCGGATGGGTGCGTGAAGGTGAGCATGGCGAGCCACCCATGGAGTCGCGACTCCTCAGAGTGGTCAAGCAGCCCATCATTTTCGACCTTGAGGATCACCAGCCGCACCACAGCGGTCGGGTGCTTACATTTTGGTCTCACCACCATCCGCAACCTCAAAGTCACCAAAATGTGGTTGTGGCTGGGCAGCCTGAACAGTCTCTCTGCTGTGATGAGCTCCAAATTCCAGATGGCGAGCTCGAAGGGCCAGTTCTTTCAAGGAATCAACCGGGCCGGAGCAAGCCCAAGGAAAATCACCTGCGGTGACGCTGGCGGGAGCTCAATTTCAGGGTAGCGCCTCACTCAGCGTCAGCGATATTCGCTGCCATACAATGGAATACTCGCGTCCGCCCTCGCCAAGTTCATGGCTTCCATTATGCCTGACGTGCTCAAGATGCGGGGCCGATAAAGCGTCATCACTATCCCGCGACAACGAAAGATCGCTTATCTGCGACAAAGATCTACGGGCCGCGGCGGTAATGGCAACAGAGATACCTGCCTGAAGCTCCGGGGAAGAAGACAAAGACCAAGTCGGCAAGCTCTCAGGGGCCCCTAAACGCTGCACCTCTTGAATGTGCGCTCTTCTATCGGGGCGCCGTCGAGCTCCACCGCAAGGATAAAAAGGAATGGCTGCTCAGCACAACCAAGAAGGTATCCATGAGGAGGCCTTGAGAGTGGTACCTTCACCTGTCGGTACCACGCTTGACAACAAATGGAAAAGCCTTCGTTGCCTTCCTGGGGCGAATGTCGATGTGTTTGCATGGCAACCATCAGACATCAGTGTTCCCAGGAAGGTAATTGAGCACAAACTTACCGTTTACCCTCATCTGCGCCGTCAAGCAAAAAGTAAGAAACAAGCCGTGGGCGTAAAAATTCATCGTGAAGAAATCAAAGCTAGATGGCAGGCCTAATCGAGTGTGATCCATCCAGCGTGGTTAGCAAACCAGTTAAATCGTCATAAAGGCCAATGGGAAATGGGTATGTATAGACTTCGATGTGAATAAAGCATGTCGAGATCCATTCCCTTACCGGCGCATCGACCAGATTATCGACTCCTTGCCGGATGTAAACTACTCACTTTCTTGATGCATACTCAACTATCACGAGATCTTTATGGCCAAGAGGATGAAAGACTGCGTTTATCCTCCATGTGGCACCTATTGCTTCATCACGCATGCCATTTGGACTGAAGAATGCAGGATCAACATTACATAAAGAAGTAGTGTATCTGCTTTTGAGCCACAGATCACAATGTAGAAAGCTTACATGGATGACATGTGGTGAAAACAAGAGCAAGAATCTGATGATTCAAGATTTGGAAGAGACATTTGAACCTCGCAAGATACAGCTAATTGAACCACGAGAAGTGCGTCTTTGGAGTTCCCTCCGGCAAGCTTCTCGGGTTCTTATCGAGAAGTTGAAGCCAACGACAAAGATTAAAGCCATTGAGAGATCAAGCCCCAAAGCGGGTCAAGAGGATGTCGGAAAGGCTGCATTGGTTGTGGCTGCCCTCGGTAGGTTCATTTCAAAATCTGCGAGCCGCCTACCTTTCTTCAAAATCTTGAAAGCGGGGCCCATAAATGGACTCGGAGAAAGCGGAAGCAGTGCTGCAAGATTTGAAGCGATACATCCTCCACTCCAATACTTGTAGCACCTAAACCACAAGAAGTGCTGCTGTACCTAAGCAGCAACCAACCAAGTGGTTAGTGCTCTGCTTTGAAGCAGAGGAGAATCCGACGAGAGGCTGCATCTCAAGTGAGTCCAGCGACAAGCGAGGTCTGCTCCGGCAAGCTCAGTGAGACAACTCTGCTGTGAGAGCAAGGATGAGGTGGAGAAAAGGTGGTGCAGCGCCGGTGTATTTTGTGGCTCCCTTCTCAGGGAGCTAGATCAAGATAATCTGGTGTGCAAGGGCTTTCGGCCTCCTCATGGCCTCAAAGCTCGCCATTACTTCCAGCACTGAGATAACGATGGTCACTCGCTTCCGCATGAAGAAATATTGCACAACCAGACAGCAGCGGAGATCGTTGAGTGGGCACTTTGGGTTGTCGAGCTGGACTCAAGTTTGAAAGTACTTCAACCACTGAGCCGGCTTTGGCGAATTCATAGCAGAATGGACTGACACACTGATGAAGAGTCCGAAACAAGTGCACCCGATGCAAGCGGCAAGTGAATGGTAATGTGCTTTGATGGTGCCTTCTCTGCAAAACGCAGTGCGGCGTGGTACTCATCGCATGCAGAGGCACCTCAAGTATGTCATCAGATGCACTTCCCATGAGAACAAGCGACAAACAACCTACTGAATATGAAGGTTTGCTGCTTGACCTCGGGATTACGGCGAACTTGGAATCAAGAAGTTGATTGTGAAGATTCTCGGTTGGTGGTCCGGCAAGTTAACAAGAGCTATGAGCCCTTTGATGGAAGCTTATGTAGATGAAGTAGAGAAGCTTGAGTGTTTTGAAGGTCTGCAGATGGAGCACATCCAAGGCTCGAATGAAATGGATGGCCTTTCAAGTGTGCTTGATAGAAGTTACATGGAACCGGGGACCTTCTTGCTCAAGTGACTCAACCTCATCACACCATCAATTGGGCAGTCCAAGAGAAGATTGGTCTCCAGCGACTACTTGCCGGTGGGTCTCCCTAGGCCGCCACCAAAGTCCCAGGATCCCAGAACAGCCGAGAGCAGTTGCTCCTGCGGATCCTCGGATCATGCGATCAGAAACAAGTGTTCCCGACAAGCCTTGCCCAGCAAGCCCAGGACCCTCAGCTCAGCGAGCCGAGGAGATCCTTGCCGTAGAAGCTGAGGTTCCCGCGGCCCTCATGCCTAGTCCTTGCCGTGAGCCCCAAGCTCGGCATGGCGCTTGACAGTCGTCCGTTTCTTGCCAGCTGGAGAACTTCTGACGACCGGAAGAAATAGAAAGATAACCCGGACAGTCAAGTATGTACAGTTCGTGGACAGGCTGTCAGAAGAAACTCAATGGTGTCGGTTGAAGTGCATCTCCGGGGAAGATGGAAGGCTGTTGGCGAAGAGATACACAGGCATATCTGTACACCACATTGCATAAGAGGCACTTGCAGAAGCTTTCGGCAAGGGTTCTTAACCAGAAAGCCCTCAGATGCAATTGCACTAGTAACCAAGTGTGAAGCGTGCCAGTTCCATGCAAAGCAAATTCATCGACCGACTCAAGCTCTCAAACAATCCCTTTATCCACGGCCCTTCTACGGTGCAGGGGCTCGATATCCTCGGCCCCCCCGTCTTTGTCGAGCTTTGAGTACTTATGCGTAGCAATCGACAAGTTCACAAAGTGGCCAGAAGTGGAGCCATGAGAAAGTGACAACCACGATCAGCGGTCAAGTTCTTGGTCGATTGTGTGCGTTTGGGATCTAACCCAGGATTATCACCGACAATGGTACACATTCCTAACGCACCTTCATGCGGTCGTCCAAGACCTTGGCGCCAAGAGTCTATTTCGCCTATTTTACTCCAGAAAGACAGCAGTCAAACGAAAGGCCAATGCTGATGGACTCAAGACAGAACTTTAAACAAGCTGCGCCGTCACGGAAGGAATTGGATAGAAGGAGCTGCGGTAGCTCTTTGGTCAATCAGGAGCGACACCAAATCGAGCCACGGACAGACACCCTTCAACTCTAGTCTATGGAGCGAGCAGTTCTCCCCACGGAACTTCGTATCTGATCTCCTCAGTGCTACGCTTATGATGAAGCTTGAGCAAGAGCAAGCTACTGCGATGAGATGGCACCTTCCTGAGATGGGCGTCTCGGGCTCCTTTGTCACGAGCTGCTCGATGCAACAAAGCCTTGCGCCCTTCTCATAGCCACAAGGTCAAAGCAGAGTCTAAAGGCGACCTTGTTCTTGGCGTGTTGATCAGCCAGAATTCCAACAAGTTGGCCTTGAAGTGGAAGGCCCTTATCCAGGTGAGACAAGTCCACGAGGCCAGGCGCTGTCCTTCGAGACGAAGAAGGCTTACCAGTGAGCAACTCCTGGAACATAGAGCATCTTACATAAGTTCTACCCATAAGGCGCAGTTGCCGTGATCCGCTCCGGACCACCTTTTATACAAAAGCTTGCCGTCGTTGCATGTAACCCTTTGTATTACAAAGCGAGGCGCAGACCCAGCATGACAATAAAGTTTACATGTCTTGCGCTATTGCTTTTTCTCTTCTTTGCTATTGCATGATTATTTGGCATCTTTTGTTGACACATATCCGGCAACAATAGCACGCCGAGATATGTCCTTTTCATCTTTCTCTTTCTGGTCTCTTAAGCAAAGAAAGCGTTCCTCGTACAAGTTTGCGGGGGAAAGAAATGGAGGATGAACCAAGTGCTGTTCAGAAGAAGCTTGCGGATCAGCCAAAATTTAAAATCTTGGCCTCCTTGAACAACCACATACATGGAACTTGTGCTGAAGAACCTACCGTGGATAGTACCCTTATATCTTGTCGTAGACACGCTCAGCGATTTAAGTGAGCTAAATGAAAAGCCCTTATTTTGATTTCGAGTCCGCTCGGCAAGCTAAACTGCGTCGCGACAGGCCGCCATGAGTTGCTTGCAGTAAGGCCAGCGGCCAGGCTGCTTGAGTTCGACACTCGGCGTCAGCAAGGGCTCCCTGCAACAAACTCTCAAAGTAATATCTTACAAAGATAACTTGTCGCAATGACTATCCAGAGTTAGCAACAACCTGTACATGACAAAGAGAGAACAAAGATAAAGGAGGCCTAGTCTCTGGTGCGCCCTCCATCCTGAGATTTTGTTCACCTTGGCGATGATGTGGGCGACCTGCTCCTTGAAACCTCCATGTTTGCGTGGCCCGGCAAGCTACGAAGAACGTTAGCAAGGTTTATGCGGGGTTCAGTATCGATCTTGTCGGCCACTCCATGGTTCCCGCGCACATCCGTGAGTCTCTCGGCAAGTTCTGAGATCTTCTCAATAGATTTGCAGGGCAGGCTGATCCCGAAGAAGAACTGAGCTTGGCCAGTGGGCGAGATTTGGATCCGAGATAGATGAGATGCTCAACTTCCAGCGCCAACCTCACAGTCGATGGCGAGACCTTGAAGATACAAGTCCTCGGTCCATATCTCGTCTGTGAAATCTCGGCCGCTTTGTTGGCGCGGCCACAAGGTTCGCTCCATGAGCTCCTCCTTCAACAGGTTTCGGTCCGGGCGGCATCGAGCAGTCCTGGCGCAGAGACTTGAAGCTCAGACCCTCGATGGAGTCCTTGCGGCCTTCATTAAATCGCCTTTCTTGGAAGAACCTGGAGTTACGAGTTGGTGTGGGCATCCTTCTCGCGCTCCGTGAGGCTGGCGACCTCTCGCTCACCTTCTGGCAACTCCTCCAGCTCTGCGCGACTTTGGCGGCAAGATCCTCCTTGCGGTTTCCGCGGCAGCAGCGGCGTCCTTCGCCTCCTTGGTTCCCGCCAAGGCCTGTTCAGCGGCAAGGTCTTCCTCGTGAGCGTCGAGGTTGACCTTCGCTGGATGAAGTTCCTTCTGCGCCAGGACAGCTCCACGGCAAGCCGTTGTTGCTCTTGGCCTCAGCCTTCTCCAAACCACCCTTCCTTACTCAGCAGGCTGCTCACGCTTCTCCGCCACATGGGAGGCCGCCCGGTGTGGCCCAGCTCCGCGCCTTCTCCATCTCCTCGGCCTTGGCGGCAGGCCTCCCAGGAAGCGAGCTTTGCTCTGGCCAGTAAAGGGCAGGCTGAAGTAGCAGCTTCTCCTCATGGTCCGCCACTCCCGCTTGGGCCTTGTGACAAACCCAGGAGGCGAGATCTCCCCATGAAGGCCTCGCCCTCCAGAGAGCCATGACAAAGAACCCCCACGGCTGGATGAAAGCGCGTTGGGGGCTTCAAAATGGCATGCTGTTGCTCCTCTCAGCGGAGGATCGGTGACCGGCGCAGCACCGATGCCTCCCGCTTGCGCCTCCGGCCAATGGTCTGGTCGCCATCCCTCCCGGCGCTGCTTCCCCTCTGTTTTGTAGAGATGGGGGGTCCTCTCCCTCATAAGGCATTGAAGCGCATCATCCCACGACGCCGCATCGGCAACGTCTGTTGCCGGGGCTGGCAAAGGCAGAAGTGGATTCAGCACGCCGTGGGCGCGTGTGCCCGTGCACTTTATTTGGGGCCTGGCCCAGCCCGGCTCGGCTTGCCGTGTAATAATGAGCCAGGGCTCACCCCTGTCGGTGTACTAAGGTGAAAGTACGGTACAACGTACCTGAGCAGCATGACTCCTGCTGGATCCACCACATGCTTGCGATCATTCTGCTCTATATCAAGCCATTCCACGAACAAAGTGTACAAGACGAAGGTAGAACCCGGCAAGTGGAGCTTGCGGGAAAACCGTTCAGACTCAAAGATTACATCACTCATACAAGCCTTGGCGAAGGCTCGCCGGAGACCAGAAAAGACATCACGAGAAGACCGCCCTCGGCCTTCTCCTGCGTCGGCGAGGCCGAGGGCGACAAATTCAAGCCCGAGCTCCGGGCAGCGAATCAAGACCCGCAGGTGCTTGCAGGAGAGCCTTGTTGTGCCCGCCTCCAGGCTCATCCATGCAATCGCCAGGCCCTCTCCAGGAGGCCGTGGCGGATGGTGTGCTACATGAGGTGCGGTGGCACTCCGCGGTGGTGGCTCCATCGCCATAGCAAGCAGGCATGAGGCGGGGAGCTTTTTGGGAATTGACGGTGGCGGAGCATTAGCTCTTGTCCCCTCTGTCAAAAGTAGGTAGAATCCATATTCAACCTTTGTAGCTGCTGTTCCCACTGTTCCAACTTCTACCTCTTTTTACATTTTACCCCTCTCTCGACACCTGTCAGTAAGCCCTTGCCCTATAAAGGCCCCATCCACAACGTAGAGAGGTTCGGATCTCAACAGCTCTAAGCGCTTTGAAGGTTATTTCGTTCCATTCACAACACCACACCATCTGCTTTCGCATTCTTGAAGCAGATCAAATACAACACAAAGCAGTAGCCAAGGTTTCGTGTCATCATGTTGAAGCTGAGTAAAAATCCCCTTGCGTCGCCTCGATCACTCTCCGCGCATCCTCCGCCTCATGCGAACTCTGCGAAGAATGGCATTACCCACATAGGTGTCAAATCTCCCCAACCAGATGGAATGACTTCTAATTTTTAGGTCCGTATGGTTTGAAATACTTGCACAAACACATGAAAGCGTTCTGAAATCTCGGCCCAAAAAGGGCGTTTAGTAATTCTAAATGGGACTCAGGATGAAAAACAATAGTTTGGCATTAATTTGAGATTCGATGGTGCGTGAATCCGTTTGGTCATCAAGGTGTTACGAAGCCACAACTCTAGCTAGAATAGTGTATCAAACTCGGGCAAGAAGAAACAGGAATAAACTGATGATAAATTATCATGCAAAAGCAATTCACTCGAACTAACGGAAAATCCTCAAAATCCTCGTTAAGCGTTTTCAAAATCCTCAAAAGCCTAACAGAAAAAATTCACAGGGCTTTTAAGATCTGAAGCAAAAAATTCAAAAATATTATTTGAAATACTTGCACAAACCGGAGAAAGTGTTAAAATCTAGAAAAAAAGGACTTTAGTAATTCTAAAGGGACTACAAGATGAAAACAATAGTTTTCATGATTAAAGTTTGAGATTGATGGTGCAATAGATCCATTTGGTCATCAGTGTTCTGAGCCAGACCCATGTCTAGCTAGAATAGTGTGTCAGCTCGAGGCTAGAGAAGAAAGCGGGAACAAGCTGATGAAAATTATCATCTGGGAATTCCTCAAAACTAACAAGAATGATAACGTGCTCCATTGGGCGGTTTAGAAAATCTTTGGAAGACTCTGAGGAATAAAGATGGAATGAATTCTAATTTTGAAGTCTGTATGGTTTGAAATACTTGCACAAACACTGCAGCGTTAGAAATCTCGGCCCAAAAAAGGCGTTTAGTAATTCTAAATGGGATACTGAGGATGAAAAACAATAGTATTGGCAGTTAAAGTTTGAGATTGATGGTGCGTAGATCCGTTTGGTCATCAGGTGTTATGAGCCACAACCATGTCTAGCTAGAATAGTGTGTCAGAGCTCAGGCAGAAGAAAGCAGGGGAATAAGCTGATGATAGAATTATCATGAAAGGCACTTCAGAACTAACAGAAGAAAATCCTCAAAATCCTCGTTAAGCGTTTTCAAAATCCTCAAAAGCCTAACAGAAAAAAATTCTGGGCTTTTAAGATCTGGAGGCAAAAAATTCAAAAAAATTATTTGAAATACTTGCACAAACCGGAGAAAGTGTTCAAAATCTACATTAAAAAGGACTTTAGTAATTCTAAAAGGGACTACAAGATGAAAAACAATAGTTTTGGCGTTAAAGTTTGAGATTCGATGGTGCCGTAGATCCATTTGGTCATCAAATTATTACAGACCCATGTCTAGCTAGAATAATGTATCGGTCGAGGCTAGAAGAAAGAAGCAGGGAACAAGCTGATGAAAATTATCATCGAAATTCCTCAAAACTAAGAATGATAACGTGCTCCATTGGAAGCGGTTTAGAAAACTCTTTGAAGACTCTAGGGAATAAAGATGGAATGACTTCTAATTTTAGAGTCCGTATGGTTTGAAATACTTGCACACAAACATGAAGCATTCTGAAATCATTAAAAGGGCGTTTAGTAATTCTAAATGGGATACAGGATGAAAACAATAGTTTTGGCGATTAATGTTTGAGATTCGATGGTGCCGTAGATCCGTTTGGTCATCAATTATTCGAGCCACAACCATGTCTAGCTAGAATAGTGTGAGGCTCGGGCAAGAGAAGAAAGCAGAGAATAAGCGATGATAGAATTATCATCAAGGCAATTCACTCAGAACTAACGGAAAATCCTCAAAATCCTCGTAAATGTTTTCAAAATCCTCAAAAGCCTAACGAGAAAAAAAATTTGAGGCTTTTAAGATCTGAGCAAAAAAATTCAAAAAAATTATTAATGGGTGACTCGAGATCAGAATATTATGAGATAAAGAGTAAAAAGAGCCTTACGCCATCCCACAATCAATTCCCTACATATAACTAAAGCATTTCTAGACTCAACATCGACCAGTTTGGCTTGGAGAACCTCACAGGATCGGCTCAGATGCAATAACTGTCGGGACCCGACTCGGTGTCACATCGATCTAGTCGTAACACATCATATCACTTTGCGGCCTCACATGCGGTATCCCAACAGGTGTCGCCTTACCTTGGCCGGGACCGTTTAAGCCTTTTGGCTGCAGTATATGATAGTGTCGCTAGCATCCATATGAAAAGGCCGGGCTGACATGGCTAGTCGTAAACCCAAAGTGGCCAGACTTACGAGGACGAGGCATCCATGACCCAGCATCGAGCGTGTCGGTACAGCAAGTAAGTTCGGGCTGAAACCTTTGGGCTAGCGAGGACTCGTAAGCGGGCTGTGGCGGGCTAACAGGACTCCGGTACTCAATGCGTGACATTTCCCGAAGAACAGACACGAGAGCGAAGAAGGACACATGCGGCCAGCCTAAGTGTTCGGAGCGGTAGCAAGCTACCATGGCTCGATGGAGACACTAGGAGACATTTCCGTAAGAGAGGCTACTAAAGATAAACAACTAGATAGTCGGATCCACACATACCAAGCATTTCAATCATACACACAATATGCCGATATGTGCAAATACAACAAGGCATCACAACATGACTCTCGACACAAGTACTTTATTTAAAGGCTCGAGAGAGCCATTCATATACATACACACAAAATGCAGGTCACCGACCCACATACAAGTCATACAAGCATACAAGCCACAGTGGAAGTGTTTTGTCGAGTACAGACAACTAGTAAAATAAAAGAGGCTTGGGTAAGCCTAGCTATACTACATGGTCCTTCTCTTGCTCGGGATCACCACAGGCCTTAGTCTACTCATCGATGTCAGCGTCTCGAAGAACCCGTCGGAAGGGTTTGAGGCATCTTCGAAAAATGTAAATTAAAGCAACATGAGTACAAAGGTACTCAGCAAGACTTATCAGACCCTACATACATGCATATTATCAAGAAGGGTTGGTGGGGTTGTTGCGACAAGCCAGCTTTGACTCATGGCTAAGCTATCCTGAGACACCAACTTGAAATAGTTTTGCTTTTCGAGTCCACTACTCATCACTTCAATACACCACGAGGATCCAACCCCGTCTTCCCTCACGGAAGCCATCCTCGGCACTCACGCTTATCTTGAGGCTTTTAGTAGTATCCATTTACTTGTCTATGAGCTGTATAGCAACCAAGTAGTCCTTTACAGAATGGCGCTATTCGAATAGATGATGTTAACCTGCGAGGGTGTACTTCTTCATACTGCGCTCTCACCACTTATCGCCGTTTACCGACATGTACTCGGCAACCTTCAGCGGAAGCCCAGCGTGGGTGTCGGCCACGACCTACCTGAACACCTAAGTCTCTAGTCCGGGTTTATCGCCTATTTGGGTTCCATCTATGAGGAGTTCGGCGAAGTCTCGCTCACAGCCCCAAGCGATGTGAGCAGGGTTCCCGAGATACCAAGCGGGCATCCGGTACACCCGACCCGTACCTACCGTATCACAGCCCACCCCTACGGTCGGCGCTGTCCACGGCCTCGATGAGCTATAAACACGAAACTACTTGCAACTCTGGACGAAGACTAGGGTGACTAAGAAGTCGAGAGGTCCATTGGTTTGGGCCCAATGCATGGTAGTAGCTGAATCTTAAATCACACATCTAGATCTCGATTGCTAGGGCGGCCTCAATGAAACAACCCACCATGTACTCCTACATGGCCTTTCATCGATACCTTTACCAAATCGTGTTCAACACCTTACTCTCGTACCGACTCGATCATTTCACTCTAGCCATCACCCGATGAACCGGACTGACACGACTCTAAGCATAGCGAGGCATAGCAAGGTAGGAACAACACAATCACATGGCTCAATCAACTCCTACACATGCTAGTGGGTTTCATCTGAATTCTTGTGGCAATGACAGGTCATGCGGAGGAAATGGGTTCACTACCGCA